>PVJS01044028.1:0-16824 GCA_004027185.1 Glis glis | reverse complement strand
TTCCACGTGGCAGCGATTCAGCAATTCAGCGATTCAGCATATCAATAGCAAAGATGGCCGCTGGCAGACCCGCCCCACCTAGCCTCAAGAGGGCTATGACAGGTTATAGGAGGTGTATGACCCGACCCGTTGCGTGCCATTGGGCCACACCCTACTGCCCGGGGATTCCTTTATGGGTTTCACTTTAAAACTGCCCTGTTTTCCTAAATAAACGAGATTTGCTCGACATATTCTCCCGGCTCGTGGTGAGTGCTTCTCGAGCCGTCGGCGCTCACTTTTCCCTGTCAGTCCGCGTCACTCTCGGGCGGGACCCAAGACCCCACCTCTCTAGCAATTAGTTTCCACATTTGTTCATGAAAAGGCTATATGCCATGTGGGGTATGTATTGAGGTCAGACTGACCTGGACTCATATCCCAGCCCTACCTGCTCCTAGCTTGGAAATGGCAAGCCCTTTAACCTCTTTTAGCCCCAGGTTTCTCATCTGCAAAGTGGGGATGATAGCACTTACTTTGTAGGGTTAGTGTGAGGATTAGGGGTAGGGTAAATAAAGGACCTATCAGGGGAGAGCCTGGCATAGAGTGGGTGCATAGTGCCCACTAGATGCACAAGAAGAGAACATAGCTACAATTCTGCCAGGTCTTAATCTGATGAGTCCAAAGAAAAAGACCCACATGGAATCCTATACCTCCGATGGCACCGATCAGGAGACAGGACCATGTGAGAAGCATCCTAATCAGAATTGAGATAGTAAAAACCATAACAATAAAAGAAAGTCATAATTATAACAGCAAACTTTTACATAACACTTATGTGCCACACGGTTCTAAATGATTAATTTATATTAAGCCATTTAATTCTCACATTGATTGGTACAAATCAATCTGCATTTTACAGATGTGGAAATTGTCACACAAAGAATTTAATTGACTCACTAAAAGGTTATAGCTAATCAGTGGCAAAACAGGGGTTGAAACCCAGGCAGGTCAGTTTCAAAATTTATGCCCAAAATCACTACTCGACTGCATCTTCACAATGACCTTTGCACCATGCTTTATCATTGGTAAAGCTCTTTCCCCCATACTCTCTCCTGAGATCCTTCTGTTAACTCTGCAAGGAAAACAGAGTAGAAACTATCATCCTAGATGAAACTGAGGACCCAAGTGTTTATGTCTTTTATCCAGTAGCACCCACCATGAGAGGAAGGATTTGGACACAGTTATGTCTGAAATTTGTCACCAAGGTTATCCTTTTTCCACTCAGTCACATAGGTTCCCCTGAGGTCCCAGCTCCTTACCCGTGAACCACTCTTAGTGACATCAGCTCTCAAACCCCAACATGCATCAGAATCACCTGGAGGGCTTGTTATAATAAGATCTCATGGCCCAGCGCCCATAGCTTCTGATTCACTAGATCTGAGGTGGGACCCAAGAGTTCGCAGTCCTAACAAGTCTTCAGGTGATGATGGTGATGATGCCGGTCCAGGGACCACACTCTGAGAACCACAAGGACATCAAATGAGGGTCCCCATGTACTCAGCTCAAGGCCTCCGTTTCAATCAGGGCCAGAGGTACGCTGGAGCAGAAGCAACACTTCCCATGCAGAGTGTCAGTCCTGCTGGTACCTGGAAGGATGTCTGCTCTGAGGATCTGCAGCCTGGAGGAAGGACATGGATGAATGGGGAGGAGAAATCAGGCAGATTCAGGCCTGATTCTGGCAAACGGCTTTGTGCTAATTCCTTTTAAACTGTCATGTACAGACACAGTCATTTCTTAGCCCAAAAGCAAAGGAACTGGCAGAACATGCAAATGAGGCAGAAATACAGCTGACATGGAAAGTATAGCAATATTATCCTAATGACCCTATGATAAAAGGAGAAAAAAGCAAAATATGCAAAACAAGAAAAGCTGTAAAAGACAGCAAATGCTGTCTGATGTTCACTGACCTGGAATGGAGCTTCCCCTCCAGGTCTTTCCTCCACCACAGCACGGTTTTTGTTTTTCTGGAAAGCTGCCATCACCCCTACCCTCACCCCCTGCACAGGATCCTATCTTAATCTCCACACCTCAACCAAGAAGGTCCCCTGAATCCCTTGAGTTCAAGTCCCTGCCATGCCCTGAGATGCATGAGGGGAATCTGGGTGGCATCCAGGTGGGTGACAAGTCCTCAGGCAGATGCAAAGTCCACAGCAAAGCCAACAGGATGTGGAGAAAAAACGGGCTTCTTAGAAAAGGGTGGCGGGGCCTGCCGCCATACACAGCCAGTCCTCAATGAGTCCCGGGGAATGAGCCTGAGAGGGATCCTGTCAAAGAAGTAGGGAGCCTCCATGTTGCTCAGCAGCTGACTGTAAATCTTTGTCTCGCTATCATTTAATTAACATGTCTTATTGAGCCCTGGGTAAGTCCAACAATCTGGAGGAGGCAGGAAGTGAGAAGTGCATATGAAATGAAAACGAGAGAGTGGAAAAGCCCAGAGCATAAATCTGGAGTGAGCAGACTCTTGCTCCAAAGTCACAGTGAACATTCCCAGAAGTGAACTCACTCCTTGGCATTTCTGTAAGGAAACCTGTCAATGAGGAAATGGCCTGAGCTCTCTAAAGGACTCCTCTCTGTGTCCTGTCAAACAGAATTCCTTTGCTTAGGAGGTGCTCCGTCTGGCTGGGGAGCCGAAGCAGGCGCTTAGCAGTTAATTGCTCTGCCGGGAGACTCCATCCTTGGGGCTGCTGGTTTCTGCTGGCAAGCATTGTGCCACCACCTGCAAAGCTCCAGGGCCAGGTGGGATTGGGGAAAGCCTGAAGTATCTCCTCCCCAGTTCCACTTGATCTCACCCTTTGAAATAACAGCTTTACAGCCCCCTCAATGCTCTGGAAAGTGAGGTCATGGATTAGCTATTATCAAGAAGTGAGAACAGTGGCAGTTGATCAATACTGTTTCACCTCTTCCAACTTTACTGGGCTTTTTTTTCCCTTTTAAAGAACCTGCAGGTCCATTTGGACAAGATGAAAAATTTATGCTTCTCTGTACTCTGGGTAGAGACAGCTGTGTTCTCTCCCTTCAGCTAGCTCTGAGCACCTGCTGTTAACAGAAGCCAGAGTGCTTCTAAAACACAAGATAATGAGGTCCCCAAGCACCTCACCTTGCTGATTTGAGACACCTGTCTTGCCTCACCATTCACAGGTTGATGGAGATGGGAAGATAACACCTTTAGCCTTGGTCTCCCCCTCCCCCAGGGGCAGGGGAGCTCTGTTCCTCTTCTTAGATACCTATTCACGGGTATTCATGGAGAAGCAGGTTACAAGCCTGGTGGGTTTGACCAGAATTGGCCCTCACCTTAGCTTCATCTCCACCTCTCAGGCCAACCTCTAGCTGGATCAGCTCCCCCCAGCACCAGGTCTCAGGGACAGCTGGGGTTGCTACATGGAGCCACACTCATCTGGTCTCTGCCTTCTGTTTGGGAGGGACAGGAAAGAGGATGACAGATAAAGCAGAACATAGCACAGCGAATAAGGTATCAGGTTTAGGGGTCAATCAGACCTGGGTTAGAATCTACCAACTGTGTGTCCCAAGATTAGTCACCCCTCTCTATAAAACGGAGGTAATTATTTCTACATAGAGCATTGGTTAATGAGATATCATCCGCAAAGCATCTATTGCAGTGTCTGGCACACAGTGAGTGTTCACAGAGTTGCTGTTATTGCTGTGTGGATATTACTCTCTCACAGTAGAGACAGAACGCCAGTGTGTGCATACAAGCACGCACATCATTAGAAAACAACCTAGAAACAGGCACGAATGGGTCAGGGGTGTGGAGTAAAGGAGATAAAGGGATGTCTGAATGGAGCATGTGCAATCCAGGGCTTTTGCTCTTACAGCAGGGAGGGGTGGGGGGTCCTGCATTTTTGCCCCAGGAAGACAGAAACAACATTCATCCCTGGGCACCACCATCTGCTGTGTCACTTCTTTAGCAGGTGATAATAAGCAGGTTTTGGATTTGAAGCTGGGAGAGGTTTCTGAGATTTTTTTTCTTCTTTTCTTGCTGTCTTCTTTCTACAGTTAACCCCTTCCCTTCTCATGAAGATCCTATGGTTTTATAAATCAATTAGAGGTATCAGCCTGGATATTAGAGGCAAATGCATAGTCCTTTTAATAATGTGTCATCTGGCCTGACATGGATGCTGAGCCTTTAGGAGCTGTGGGTACTACACCTGTGCCCCACTCACATGGAGACCCTTCACTTTCCCAGTGACTGGAGGCTCCCTCCAGGGGGAAAGCCATCAACCCAAGGAGAAACCCATGTGTAAATTATCTGACTCACTTGGTAGGACATCATTGATTACTAAGCCAGAAGATTCATCCCCTCAACAAACACACACACACACACACACACACACACACACACACCTATTCATAATGTAAGAAAAGTCAGGAAAACATTGAAATTTTTGGATCTGATAAGCCTCTAAATGTCTTCAGGTGGAAGGGCTTGGGTCACATATATTTATCATATTTCCCTCCTCCCTGGCTGCAGACGAGGTTCAAAAGTGACCTGTCAACTCCTGGCTCTTTCATTGCTCTCAATTCCTAACTGCCATGTGGGCACAGCACACAGAGCTACCACAACACAAAAGTGGTGAGATGCACAATTGTACTACAGGTCCAACCATATGAGAATGGTGGCAGTATGGCATGGACATGCAAGAGACATGTTGTGACCACAGGAACCACCAGCTTGGTGTCTCTTGTTGGTCTCAGGAACCTTCACAGTAGCAGGTTAAACCCTCAAGTGCACAGCACTGAGGGCCCTGCAGGTATAGTCTGAACCAAGTCCCACACTGAGGACACAGGTCCCAGAGCACACTTACAGCTATGCCATCTGAGAGCACACCCACTCCAGTGGATAAAGACTCACCTGTTTGTTACTAGCAGAGAGTCTGGGCTTGGGAACCAAGCTGTTGTGCATTCCACAGTGGTAACCTGCCTACTGAGCCCATCTCCTGCTTTGGCCTGCAGCCAGTCTCCCTCTGGAAATTTAGGACATTAAGGATTAGCCACACCAATAATGGACCAGATGAGCCCAGGATCTGCCTGAGGTTGTCCTTGAAGTGGGGGTGGGGTGCTGAAGGGACAAGGACAAAATCCAGGTAGGGAATTCTGCCATCTAGACTACTGACCTACCCAAACACTCTGGACCACTGATCCTGAGCTCATGGGGCATGGAAGCAGCAGAATCACAGTTCTGTCTAAGGCCATCTCTGTCCACAGTGCCCCAGCTGCCTGCGTCCCCAGCAATGGCCTCATTTCTTTCTTTCACATATACTCTTCTCCCTTTATTCCCTGAATGTTTGACTTGTGTCAGCCTCATTTCTAGGCTATAAAGCTTCCTGAAGGCAGGGCTCGCATCTGAGTCATCTTTGTATCATTCCTTATGTGTTGCATTCAATAAGTGGTCATTACAGCTTAAACATGATAAATGTGTGACACATCAAGGTGTAAATGACACTGATCCTAAGATCCAATTATACACAAAAGGTGGCCAGCAATGTTTGCCCTTTTGGAGGAATACAGTGTGTCCATGGATGGGGCACTGCAGGCTCCAATCAACTGACAGCTGGGTAATTTCTGGTTAACTTTGGGAAGGCCATCCAAACTCAGCTGCAGCAGGCTAGACAGGGTCTCCGACTTGCACCTGGCCGCCCCTTATGGCTACAGTGAGATCATTTTGTGCTTCTCTTCAGTCTCATCTTAAGTGTGAGGTGTGATTTAAGACCAGACTCCACAAAACATATGGAATAATCAGAATGGCATCCAACCTGCTTCCAAATGGCTTCTAATTATCACTTAGGTAGTGGTGTTGCATCTGACAATCCTTTTATTTTTACATCACATTTCTCAGTTTTACAAACCTTTATCTTCTGGTAATGAGCACATAAAACATGATGCCAGAACTAAATGAGATAGTAAAATTAAAACTTAATGGTGTCCATGGGGCTGTATCAGCTTATAATGCAGGTGGGACAGAGATATGTCTGTCCAATCAGAGACCAGCCTAATAGAGGAGCCAACAGTCCTGTTTCTCCATGAGCAGCTCCCAGTGCAAATGTTGGCAGCTGAAGGACTCGCTGACACCACAGAGTTTGCTGTTGTCAGAAAGTAAAACAAATTAATTCAGAAGCATTTCACCTTTCTTAGATAAGTCCCTGTCCTTGCCCACTGAGCACATTCATGCAGGTTGTCCCACTGGCCCTCACAGCCCCCTTTGAAGCTGGTTATCATCTATCCCCAGGGACATTGGAGGGCACTGGTGAGAACACAGACTATAGCACTGGGTACAGCTCCACTTCTTAGCTGTGTCTCTGTGGATATGCTAGTGAAACTCTCTGCTAGATGGTGCCAATGTCCCCCTAGAGTCATGTGTTGAAACTTAATCACCTATGATTAATGATGGCACTAAGAAGTGGGGCCAGTAGGAAGTAATTATGTCCTAAGAGCGAGAGCCTAGCAAATGGGGTGGAGGCTTTTATGAAGGAAGCTTCACATAGCGTTTGGTCTTCTCCCCTTCCTCCTTCTGCCATGTGAGGATGCAACAAGAAGGCGCCATCTTGGAAGCAGAGAACAGCCCTCACCAAACAGCAATGCCAGTTCCCAGATCGTGGACTCCCCAGCCCCCAGAACTGTACGAAATAAATTTCTGTTCTTTAGGGATGACCCAGTCTGTGCTATTTTGTTTCAGCAATACAAATGAACTAAGACACTCTTTGAAGATCTCATTTCCTCTTGGGGGTAAAGCATTAATGCAGTGACTATATGACATGAGAATCATGAAGCAAAGTGCCTGCTCGGCTCATAGTAGTGCTCAGTGAATGTCATCATTGTCATCATTATGATCACATAAGAACAAACAGGCTCAGAGAGTGATTTTTCCTGTCTTACTGCTCAGCGGGGCAGTGGAGCGGACCTAGCTCTCCTGGGCTGCACCCCTTTCTTGTACTGAAAGAGAATTGATCCACACTGCATGAGTCCAGAGACCAGGAGGCTTCAGGGACTAAGTAAACTCCTCTGGCAAAGATTTGAAGAGGGTTCAGACCCAGAGATACTATAAAATCTGTTCTCAGCAATCAGATGAGGAAACATCTTAAGCAGTTTCTTTCTAAGCTTAAATCAAGAACACTAGAATCAACCCTAGTGGCCAAAGAGGAGCCTTAGGAGGATCTGAGCAGCCTTCACATTAGCAAGTCGAGGCTCTACGGCCAGCAGATTCCTCGGTTTACTTTCTCCCACGTCCTGACCATGGCCACTATTCCAGCCACTGGCTTTCGAATTAAGCACAAAGCTTTGCTCGCTATTCTGGCTCAGCCCTTTTCACACCCCTGAGGAAAATTGATACTTTTCCTACACAGGATTTCTGGGGGAGAAAGTCCCTGGGTTCTAATGCTTGGGGAAGTGACAGTTTCTGAAGTGACCATGTCAAAGCCCAGAAGGCTGACTCAGGAAAGACACCTGAGAGGAAATAGCCCAAACCCTCACCTCCCTCCCACCTTGAACATCCTGCAGCCCAGATCTTGGGACAGGGCCCAGAGCGCCAGTTTACCTGGGGAAAATATGAGTGTGTACCCCAACTCTTCCTCCTAATAGCTGGATGATATTGGAAAAATACTTTGGTTTTCTAAAAAAAAGAAAATCAAGATAGTTTCTATTAAATAATACAATTTGAGGGATTCAAAATGAAAATTTAGCCAGGTGTGGTGATGCACACCTATAATCCCAGTACTTGGGAGGCTGAGATAGAAGGATCGCAGGTTCAAGAGCAGCCTCAGCAATTTAGCAAGATTCTCATCAACCTAGCAAGACCCTGTTTCACAACAAAAAATAAAAAGGGCTGGAGGTGTGGCTTAGCAGTAGAATACCCCTGGGTCAATCCCCAGTACCACAAGTAATTAAAATAAAAAGGGCTGGGTATATAGTTCAGAGGTAGAAGGGTTCAATCCCCAGTACCAAAAAGTGTTTAAAGATGAAAAATTGCTTAAAGTGCATACTGTACTACAATAGCATTAACTTTCTGCCCTCCTTCCTTTCCCCTTTAAAACTTCTCTCTCTCTAATAATTGTGGAGGATTTTCCATATCTGCATTGTAGAGATCTGGGACAGTGGAGGTTGAGGTGATAGGAGGATTAAAAGTTTTCTATAGCTATAAATTATGGGTGCTATGATCTGAATGATTGTGTTTCCCCAAATTCACATTCAAATCTTTACCCCCAAGGAGATGGTGATATTAGGAAGTGGAGTCTTTGGGAGGTGGTTACACCATGAAGGTGAAGCCCTCATGAACAGGATAATACTCTTCTAAAGAGACCCTAAGAGTTCCCTTGTTTTTTCTGCCATTGAGGACTCAGCAAGAAGGCATCATCTGTGAACCAGGAAGGGTGCCCTCTTCAGATACCACATCTACCAGTGCCTTGATTTTGGATTTCCTGGCTTCCAGAACTATAAGAAATGAATTTCTGTTATTTTTAAGTCATCCAGTTGGTATTTTGTTTTAACAGCCCAAATGAACTAAGACAGTGAGGGACTTAAAAGGTCTTGTCAGTGTGTGTCAGGGCGGGCGGGGGGGGGGGAGATTCTCTCCCAGCCCCTTGCCTTCTCTAGTATATGGAGCAGGGACCCTTGTGCCTCCAACATCATTTACAAGGTAGGTCCAAGGCTGCGCCTACTAAGTACATGGTCCTTGCCTGGGAGTTTACAAACAGCTCACATATCCAGTGTCACTTATTCATCATCCACCTTTGCTCTCTATTCTCTCATTTTATAGATCAGTTGACTTCCAGATCCCACTGGGACCAAAATCATGATTTTTCTGGTTTCCCTATCCCCATTCCAACCAGCTTGAATAAAAAGACAGCCTCTTCCCACCAAAGGACAATTTTTGTTTTTTCTGGAGATGGAGGGAAAGATGATTCCTCCTGAATCAGTGTGAGCACTGGCTCAGAAGTCAAAATCATTGAGAAAGTTGAGCTGGCCTAGTTGGAGGCCTGCCTCCTTCCCAGCAGCAAACACTTGTCTGAAGATGCCCCTTCACAGAGA
The DNA here is from genome assembly GCA_004027185.1 of Glis glis. Taxonomy (NCBI): domain Eukaryota; kingdom Metazoa; phylum Chordata; class Mammalia; order Rodentia; family Gliridae; genus Glis; species Glis glis. The sequence goes on along the minus strand of PVJS01044028.1, from coordinate 7,749 downwards.
AGCACTGAGTTTTCTCTTTGCCTTTTATGTAGAAATGACCCTCCAGGAGGAAGGAGTAGCACCCCGCCTCTCAGGGTCTTCCAGGACTCGGCAGAATGCTCTAACTCAGCAAACTCAGGTTCAGGTAAGACATCTCACTCTGCTCACCCTGGGAACAGGCAACTCCTCCCTAGAAGATACTCTGAGCCCTGGGGGGTATTCCCAGCTCCCTTAGAAGAAGAGAAGAGGAAGGGCATGATCCACCACTGTCTGCCTTGTAGACATTGTTCTGGACTTTAGACTCAGATGACCCCTGAGCTCACAATTGAGTTTCCTCTACTGGAGTCCTGGGTAGTTTCCTACCTTCTCTGCTTCCGGGCTGTGCCCCTCATTCAGTCCCACTCTAGGAGATCACTGTGATTAACATTTGAACAGTGCTTTATAATTTACTAGCACAGATGTTATCTCTGAATCCTCACAAGAGTCAACCTCTTCACAACTTCCTCATCCTTTGTCTTTTTTTTTTTTTTTTTTGGTGGTGGTACAGGGATTGAACCCAGGGGCATTCTACCTCCAAGCTACACCCCCAGCCCTATTTTTTATTCTTTATTTTGAAACAGGGTCTCACTAAGTTTTGAAGGGCCTCACTAAGTAGCTGAGGCTGGCCAGGAACCCGGATTCTCCGGTCTCAGCCTCCCAAGTACTGGGATTACAAGCGTGCGCCACCATGCCCGGCTGTCTCTTTTCTTTTGAAATGTTTTTCTTTTCTCTTTTGGATTCTGGGGTGCCACACTCACCACTGGTAGTTCTCAGTTTCTTGCCAGCCCCCCCGCCCCTTTCTATCTATGGATGCTGTAGGGCTGTCCTTTTCATGATAATTACCACATCTGTATCTTCAGCCCTGACTTTACTCCTGAACTCAATATCTATCTGCATTCAAATCCTCTGATTTTAAAAAATTGATTCCCCCCACATACAAAACATCTCTCCCCAGGTCTTCCTTATTTCTGTAAATAGCATCACCTTTCACCAAGACACTGGTCTAGTTGATAAGCAAATCCTCTTGACTTCACCATCAAAGTCTTTTCCTTAATCCAGCCATCTTCCGGGTCTCCAGTATGACCAGCCCCAATTCAGCAACACCATCAACTCTCGTCTGGGCAAGGCAACAATCATATAACTAGTCTCTGTACTTTTCTTCCAAAGTCAAAATCCATTATTTTACTCAAAAGCCTGGGTGATTTTCTAAAGTGTAAATCAGATCACAGAATTCCACCACACATTGAACACAATTCTCCAACGTCCCATGCGAGCTGGTCCCCACTGAGTCACCTAGCACATTTCCACACCTCCCATTAAATCACTGCACACTCTTATTTTTGCCTCTGCCTGGAGTTCCCTCCCAGGTCTGTATCTGGATGTCCTCTCCCCAAGATTCAGACTTCACCTGGAATATCAGCCCCTTAGAAAGACCTCCTCAAAACACTAAGAACAGAACCTCACTGCCCCACCTGACCCCACCTCCCTCTCCTTTTATTACCCTTTTACGATTTCCTCACAACATTTATCACTATCAGAAATTGGCTCTTTAGTTTTATTATTCACTTATTTATTGTCTGTCTCCTCAACAATAAATCGTAAGGAACATGTTCTCTGAAGCATCCCAGTGGCTTAGAATAGATGCTCAACAAATTCTTATTGGATAAATAAACAGATGAATGAATGAGCAGTGCGGTGGGCATTGCTGGCATGTCCATTAAAAACTGACTACGGTAACACATATAGAGCATAAAATTTGTCATTTTATAGATCTTTAAATGCACAGCTCAGTGGCATTAAGTACATCCTCACTGCTGTGCAGCCATTACCACCATTTGTCCCCAGAGTTTTTTCATCTTCATGAACTGAAACTCTATACAAATTTTTTAAAAAATCCCATTCCCCCAGCCCAGCCCCTAACAACCACCATTCTACTTTCTGTCTGCGAACTTGACTACCCTAAGTACCTCATCTAAGTCAACTTACGTAGTACTTATTCTTTTGTGGCTGCCTTATTTCACTTAGTCTTCAAAATTAATCCATATTGTAGCTTGTGTCATAATTTCCTTGTTTTTGTAAGGGTGAATAGGATCCCATTATGTTTATATCATATTTTGTTTATCTATTCATCTGTTGATAGACACTTGAGTGGCTCCTACCTTTTGGCTATTGTGAATAATGCTGCGTGAATGTGGTTGTATGAATATCTGTTCAAGTCCTTACTTTCCATTCTTTTAACTCTATACCCAGAAGAGAAATTGGTGGATTGTATGATAATTCCTTTTCATTTTTTGAGAAACTGCCATACCATTTTACATAGTGACTGCACCATTTTACATTCCCACCAACAATGCATTAGGGTTCTGTGTTAGTCAGCTTTCTGTTGATGTGACAAAATACCTGAGGAAATACTTAGAGGAAAACTTTATTTTGGCTTACAGTTTCAAAGGTTAGGGTTAGGCTTGGGCTAAGGCAGAGCGTCATGGCAGGGAGTACATGATGAAGCAAATTTGCTCACCTCATGTCATCCAGAAAGCAAAGAGAGATAGAGAGAGCCAGGGGCCAGGGACAAAATATACCTTCAAAGGCATGCCCTCAGTGACCCACCTCTTCCAAGTAGACCCTGCTTCCTAATGTTCCCACCACCTCCCAATAGTGCTACCAGCTGGGAACCAAACCTGCAATACATGAGCCTTTGGGACACATTCCAGATCAAAACTATAGCAGGTTCCTATTTCTCCACATCCTCACCAATGATTTTTTTCTTTTTTAAAAAATAATATCTATTGCAATGAGTATCAAGTAGTATCTCATGGTTTTGAAATGCATTTTCAAAATAAGTACTGATGTTGAGCATCTTTTCATGCGCTTGTTAGACATTTGTATATTTTTGTTGGAGAAATGTCTCTTTAAATCTAACATATGGTCTATCCAAGAGAATGTTATGTGCACACTTGAGATAAATGTATATTCTACTATTGTTGGAGAGAGTGTTCTGTATATGTCTCTTAGGTCTAATTTGTATTTGTTATTGTTTAAGTCCTCTGTTTCCTTATCATTCTATCCATTATGGAAAATGGGGCAATGAAATATTCTACTTTTATTATAGAACTGTCTATTTCTTCCTTCAATATGATGAATGTTTACTTCAAATATTTATAAACTGATGTTTGATGCATGTATGGTAATAACGGTTATATAATCTTGGTGAAATGACTGACATTATATAATATCCTTCTTTGTCTTTCATAACAAGTTTTGCCTTGAAATCTATTTTGTCTGATACTAGTATAACCACTTCTGCTGTCTTTTTATTAATATTTACATGGATTATTTTTCTATACTCTCATTTTAATTCTTTCAACTTTATATTTGTCCTTAGATCTAAATTATGTTCCTCTTAACATTTAGTTGTATGATACTCTTTTTCTGTTTTCAGTTAGTGCCTTTATTGGAGAATTAGAGGTCTTCAGAGAAACAGAAGCAATGGGATGTGAGATGATAGATGATAGATAGATAGATAGATAGATAGATAGATAGATAGATAGATGATAGATGATAGATAGATAGATAGATACATGATAGACAGGCAGACAGACATGGACAGATAGAAGAAGAAATTTATTATAAGTAAGTAGGTCACATGATTATGGAAAATGACAAGTCCTGAGATCTGGAAAGTAAATCAGTAAGCTGGAGACCTACTAGAGCAAATAAAGCAATTCCAGTCCAAGTCTGAAGTCCTGTGAAACAAGAGAGCTGATGGTGTATATCCAGTCCAAAAGCACACAGCTTTGAACAACCAATGCTTCAGTTTCATTCAGAAGACAAGTAAAAGCTGATATCCTGGTTTGAAGACAGTCAGGCTGGAGCAAATCTCTTTACTCAGTAGAGTCCTGTCAGTCTCCTTCTTTTTCTACCTAGTCCTTCAACTTATTGGTTGAAACCCACCAATATTAGAGGAAGCCGGCAATACTCAATCTACCAATTTAAATGTTAATCTCATTCAAAAACACTCTCACAGAAGCACATAGAATAATGCTTCTAAGTGTACCTGGTAATCTAGGCAGGTTGATACACGAAATTAACCTTCACAAGGAGTTTACTCCATTTTCATTTAAATTCATCACTGATAAGGAAAGACTAATTCTGGTCATTTTGTCATTTGTTTTTTGAATATCTTGAATTTGTCATTTTTTTAATCTCTTCCTCATTTACCCCACAACTGCTCTCCTCTGTGTTTTAATTTTTTTGTAATAAAACAATTTATTATTTCATTTTATTTTTGTGTATATGCTGTAAGTATTTTCTTGGTAGATACCATGGGGACTGCATATAACATCTGAAAGTTATAAGATTCTTTCTTATATTGAAACTAACTTAATTTCAATTGTATTTTTTAAATCCTCTAATCCTTTATAGCTCTGCTTTTCCTACTTTATGCTATTAATTTAACAAGTTTAATCTTTATAAATTATGTACACATTAACATCAATATATAATTATTTTTATGGCTCTCTTTTATCGACCTTGTAGAAAACAGAATTACAAACCAAAATACAATACTTTTTATATTTACCCATGTACTTATATTTGCCAGAGAACTTTGTTCATTGAACTTCTTAGATTTGTAGATTCAAGTTTCTTCAAATTTGGGGAAGGTTCAGCCATTACTTATTTAATCTCTCTCTCTCTCTCTCTCTCTCTCTCTCTTCTCTCTCTCTCTTCCCCTTCAAAATCTTCCACAATGCATATATTGGTTACCTTGACAATTTTCTATAAGTCAATTAGGTGCTGTTTATTGTTGTTGTTGTTGTTGTTGTTTTGTATTTTATTGGTTTCTTTTCTTTTTGCTCCTTAGACTTAATAATTTCAAATTACCTGTTTTATTCTTTTTCAAATTCATTGATTTTTTTTCTTCTGCTTGTTTTAATCTGCTGTTGCATCCCTCTAGTAAATTTTCTAATTCCATTATTGCATTTTTCATCTCTAGAATTAGTTTCATTCTTTATAATTTTGGTTCATTTTATATCATTTCACTTTCTTTGTTCATATTTTGTTTTTATGATTCTCTTTAGTTCTTTGTCAGTATTATTTTTAATTTCTTAATATCTTTACTATATTTGTCCAGGTTTTATAAAGAATTTTCCTTATTTGTCTAGTTAATGTGATGTGTGTCTTTCTTTAAGGATAGTTTCCTGAAACTTATTTTGTTCCTTTGAATGACTAAAGTTTTCCTGTTTCTTTGTTTTGTGATCTTTTGTTTAAAAGTGGACATTTGAAGAAACAGCTACCTCTCTCTCTCTCTCAGTCTTTTCAGACTTGTATGGAAGACTTTTCTTAATTAAAGGGCATGTCCAAATTCTTTCAGTCAGCCAGAGGTTGAAGATTTAAGATCTTTCCATGTCCTTTCTTAGCACATGTCCTGTGTGTATGTGTGTGTGTGTGTGTGCCACTTTTTTCAAAATAAAAAATAAGAAGGACTGGGGGTCTAGTTTAGATGTAGAATGCCCCTGGGTTCAATCCCTAGTACCAAAAAATAAAACAAATAAACAAATAAATTTGCTAATTTTAAAACAATGAGTGCTCATTTTTCCATCCACTATAAAAACTACAATAAATCCAAGCAGTCATTCTTTGACTAAATTTGCAGAATCAAATTCAGTAAAATATTGCTTTGAAAGAGAGCTTGCCTTTAAAAATAAAAAGAACCATGAAATCAGATAAGATGAACATGCAGATACATTCGGCCACACATATACATGCACCTACATACCATTTACACACATGTAGAGTTATAAACATACATGCATGCCCAGGCAACCCAGACATGCACACACAAATATGTACAGACACATAGTCACACATACACATACACATATACACATTCACACAAAATGTGCATATGATTCTAAATCACAGCTATGTTCTACACAGTTTCTATTAAGTCTTCATCCTATATGTCTCCATCCCTGGTACCTTAGGTTTCATTGATAGATTCCTTTGGTTCTTCCACTCAGTCCACTGAAGCATTATTGGGTTCAGGGACCATGTCCATGCATATAAGAGTTCCACAGAATCAAAGATGAGCAGGATGAGGAGGCATAGATATAGCACAATCTTAAAGATATATAATTTCAGGAATATTGAGCTTACATCTATTTTTACCAAGAAATAAAGAGGAGTTGTGTATACACTGCCTCTAGAGATGAAATCAATGGTCCTCAATCTTCCCAGTTTCCCCCAAGTATTATGGGAGGCCATTTCCAACAGAGACCCAGGGACCTCATCTAGGAGAGGGGGAGATGCTGGGACGCTATGCTCAGGGAGGTGGGACTGGAGGGAAGGTCACCTGGAGCACACAGGCTTGGTAGGGGAGCTGGAGGGCCTGCTTGGCTCATGTCACATCTGTCCCAAGATCAGTTTTCATAAATGTGTGGAACCTCGGTTGAAAATCCTGATTCAGGAAGTCAGAGTAAGACATCATTTTTTTATTAAAGAAAAACAAAAATACCATAGATGATTCTGATGGTCAACCGATGTGTTAGTCCATTTTCTATTGCTATTACAGAATACCTGAAGCTGGATAATTTATAAAGAAAAGAGGTTTGTTTGGCCCACGGGTCTGGAGATGTAAGAGCACTGGCATCTCCTCAGTTTCTGGTAGAGACTCATGGCAGAAAGCAGACGGGCAAGCCTGCAGGTGTAGAAGAGAGAAGGGGACAAGGAAGGACAATGCTTTGTAATGATCCACTGTGTGATAACCCACTCTTTGAGGAGTGAGAACTCACTCCCACACACAGCATCCATCTACTCATGGGTGCTCTGCTCCCATGATACAAATACCTCCCACTAGACTCCATCTGTCAACACTGCCACTGCTGTGTTGAGGAATTAAGCCTCAAGCTGAGTTGGGGGGGGGGATTATATTCAAACCATGACAGCTGAGATGTATAAATCACTGAAACAGACCACTGGAAAAATTGGTTGATTTTAAGGACATGTATAAAAATATAGGATATACTCTGATGTTTCTCTCTTGTAACACCTTATTCATTTCCTTCTAGGTAAATACATATTAATTCGTTGTATGTCTGGTTTCCTCAGTAGACTATAAGCTCCTTAAGGCATATTATTGTGTCCGTTGTATTCACAACTCTACCCCTGGTACCAGTGTTAGTAAAGCATAGTTCTCTACAAATATTTTTGATTGAATGAATGGATAGATGAGTAGCTAAATTTATGTACTTCTCATAGTCTTGTATTTCAGACAGTGACTATATGTGCACAATTTTTTTTTCCTGTAAAGTAGGTACAAGGATGGTGGGAAATTTTTTTAACGTGCTTTTATTGGTGCATTGGAGTCTTACATTGCAATGAATATCTATTTGATGTTAACATATATGCACACAGCTCTTAGTGCCCCCCACCTCTCCCCACCTGTATGAAGTACCAAGAATAATGTTGGTATATTTTCACATGTACATATTGTTTATGATAGTAATTCCATTAATTCACTTCTTTCTTGCCCTCCCCCTTCCCTTGTACCACTTCCCTTGTTCCGCTGAGGGTTCTCCATTATCAACCAGAGTCCCTTCTGTGACCCTACTACTCCTTAGGTTGCACATATTAATGAAAACATATGTCCCTTCTTTTTTTATGATTGACTGATCTCGCTTAACATAATGTTCTCCAGATCCTTCCACTTTCTTGCAAATGATGTTATTTTGT
>PVJS01044027.1:0-16829 GCA_004027185.1 Glis glis | reverse complement strand
AGAGCTGAGGCTGGCCGCGAACCCGGATCCTCCGGTCTCCACCTCCCAAAGTACTGGGATTACAAGCGTGCGCCACCACGCCCGGCGAAATTAGAGTTTCTTAACTTTACTAGTGTGACCTGGTTATTATTTTTTTAATTGTGGCAAAATGCATATAACATAAAACATGTCACTTTAGCCATCTGTAACAGATAGTTCTGCAGCACTCACTACACTCACAACGTTGTGTGTCCCTCACCACTGTCAATTTCCAAAACTTTTCTTCATTGCTCCTTCTCCCAGCCCTTGGTAGTCTCTTAAACTACTTTCTATATCTATAAATCTTCATAGTCTAGATCCTTCATATAACTGGAATCATACACTATTTGTCCTTTTGTGTCTGTGTTCTTTCACTTAGCATAGTCTTCTCAAGGTTTATCCATATTGTGGCATCTCCCTTGAACATGTATCCCCACTTTTCCTAAATGAAACCTCTGTCTTTGTCTCTGACTGGTACGTGCTGAAATTCTTTTCCGCCACCGAAGCCAAAGACCCCAAGGTCCTGAGATGAGTTTCCCTTCCCCAAACCTGGGAACTTCTCAGGGATCTCCACAGAATTATCGTGTTTCCCGTGACACATTCACTCACTAAACATTTATCACTAGATGTCTACAATATGCCAAGCACTGGGGACACAGGATCTGGGAATGAGCTGGAAAAAATCCACAACTCCAGAGAGCTTCCATTTAGTGGTGGGAGGCAGACTACAAACAAATAACATAAACCAACATATCTACACACTGAGTATCCTTTATCCAAATATTAGAAATCAGAAAAGCGTAGTGAGGCCTTCTGCAACTTCGTGAGACCCGGTTTCAAAATAAAGTATAAAAAAATAGGGTTGGGGGTGTAGTGCGGAGGTAGAACGCCCCTGGGTTCAATCCCCAGTACTGCAAAAAAAAAAAAAAAAAAAAAGCGGCCAGGCATGGTGGCGCACACTTGTAATCCCAGTACTTGGGAGGCGGAGACAGAAGGATCGAGGTTCCGTGGCCAGCCTCAGCAACTTAGTGAGGCTCTCAGCAACTTAGCTAGACCCTGTTTCAAAATAAATAAAATAGGTCTTGGGGGTGTAGCTTGGAGGTAGAATGCCTCTGGGTTCAATCCCCAGTACTGCCAAAAAAAAAAAAAAAAGAAAAGAAATCCAAAACGCCCCCAAATCTGAAACTCTTTGAGTGCTGACATTCCACCATAAGTGGAAAATTCCACACCATGAAACTTTGTTTCACGCCCAAGTTATTTTAAAATATTGTATACAATTACCTGTAGGCTTTGTGTATAAAGTACGTATGATACATAAATGAATTTTCTATTTAGATTTGGGTTCTAACCCCAAGATATCTCATTATGCACATGTAAACATTTCAAAATTAAAAAAAAAATCTTGGATCCAAAACACTTCTGGTACTAAGTAGTTCAAATCCCTGATAGTCAATCTGTATATATGACATATACATCAGGCTGGGATAAGTGCTGAGAAGATAGAGACGGTAAGGGGTCACTGAGTGGCAAAAGTGAGGGGCTGTTTATTTATTTATTTATTTATTTATTTATTTATTTGGTGGTACTGAGGGTGGAACCCAGGAACCCTCTAACTCCAGGCTATACTCTCAGTCCTATTTTATTCTTTTATTTTGAAACAGGGCCTCACTAAGTTGTGGAGGACCTCACTAAGTCGCCGAGGCTATCCTCGAACCTGCGATCCTCCCGTCTCAGCCTCCCAAGTACTGGGATGACAGGCGTGCGCCACCATGCCAGGCTTGAGGGACTGTTTAAAGAGAATGGCACTGATGTACTTCTTCAGCTCAACAGTGTTTGCTGAGTTGTCTGTGTGGGCAAGGCACCGTGCTGGGTTTGGAGGCATTCTCTGTCCGATTCCATTCTCTGTACAATTCGGTGGTAGGCAGAATTCTAGGGTGTTGCCTAATATTCTTGGCCACTGGCATACTTGGACTGCATAATCCCTAGAACTTCAGATATGATGTTTGATTTGTGGAGTTAGACGGCACAGCTGCCTTTAGGAAAGATTCCCCAGGCGAGCCTGAACTTAATCAGACGAAGCTCTGAAGGGTCTAGCCTCGCAAGAAGAGATCTGCAGCATGAGAAAGATGTAATGCCAGGAAGTTTATCCTCTGCTGGCTTTGATGTTGGAGTGGCCACAGGGTGAGGACCTGTGATCAGCCTGTGAGGGCAGCCCCCCCCCTCCCCCAGCCCCCAGGAATCCAGCGACCTTGGCCCTGTCACTGCAAGGAACTCAATTCTGCCAGCGACTCGAATGTGTGTGGAAGTGGATTCTTCCTCAGTCAAGTCTCCTGACACCTTCTGTTCTGCCTCATGAGGACCTGAGCAGAGACCCAGGAGCACTGTGCCTGGACTTTGGACAAGCAGAACTGAGAGACAATGCATCAATATTATTTTAAGCAGTTGAATTTATGCTAACGTGTTACAGAGCCATAGAAAACCAACACAGAAGCCGGGCGTGGTGGCGCATGGATCCGGGTTCACGGCCAGCCTCAGCTACTTAGTGAGGTCCTCCGCAACTTAGCGACACCCTGTTTCAAAAATAAAGAATAATAAGCCGGGCGTGGTGGCGCACGCTTGTAATCCCAGTACTTGGGAGGTGGAGACCAGAGGATCCGGGTTCGCGGCCAGCCTCAGCTACTTAGTGAGGTCCTCCACAACTTCGTGAGACCCGGTTTCAAAATAAAGTATATAAAATAAAAATAGGGCCGGGGGTGTAGCTCGAAGGTAGAACATCCCTGGGTTCAATCCCCGGTACCGCAAAAAAAAAAATAAAAAAAATTAAAAATAAATAAATAAATAAATAAAATAAAGAATGAAAAATAGGGCTGGGGGTGTAGCTTGGAGGTAGAATGCCCCTGGGTTCAATCCCAGCACAGCAAACAAAACAAAACAAAACAAAACAAAAAAACCCCCCAAAACCCAACACAGATTCTAATATAGAGATATGAAAAAATTATCAACATCTATACTACAAAGGGCACTCACAGGGGGTGGGAACCCTCTCTGCTTCTTTTTGTGTGTGTGTGTGTGGTACCAGGGATTGAACCCAGGGGCATTCTACCTCTGGGCTACACTCCCAGCCCTATTTTTTTATTCTTTATTTTGAAACAGGGTCTCACTAAGTTGCGGAGGGCCTCACTAAGTAGCAGAGGCTGGCCGCGAACCTGCGATCCACAGCAGTCCACAGGGTGGGCCCTCATCCTGAATCCTCTTTCCCCAGGACCCAACTCTTGATGATTACCAACAGCAGCCCAGAAGAGGGAAAGCAGAGAGATAGCAAAAAGAAAAGAAACTGACTATACCCTCAACTCTGCCTCCCAGAGACAGGCCCAGGTCTGTCTTCAGCCAGGGCCAAACTGGAGAACAGAACAAGTCTTAGTTGGGTGAAATTTGGAGTTTTAATTTCTCTCTTGGACTAGATTGGAATTAGATGATTATTAAACAGACTTCATTTTGTTTGTTTGTTTTTGTGGTTTGTTTGGTTTTGGTACTGGAGATTGAACCCAGGGGCATTCTGCCTTTGAGCTATACCCCCAACCCTATTTTATCTTGAAACAAGGTCTCACTATGTTGCCGAGGTCAACCTTGAACCTTGCAATCCTCCTGTCTCAGCCTCCCAAATACTGAGATCACAGGTGCATACCACTGTGCCCAGCTCAGACTTTTTTTTTTGTAGTACTGGGTATTAAATCCAGGGACATTCTACCTCTGAGCTACACCCCCAACCCTACTTTATTTTTGTTTCAAAACAGGGTCTCACTAGGTTGATGAAAGTCTCACTACTTGCTGAGGCTGTCCTTGAACCTGCGATCCTCTTGTCTCAGCCTCCCAAGTACTGGGATTACAAGTGTGTGCCACCACGCCCGGCTAGACTACATTTTTTGAATGCCCACACAAGGGGCTTTTTATTTATTTCCCACAGATGGCTAGAATGGCCACAAGACATGCCCATGATTCCATCCTGGGGCAAGGAAGAATTAGAGCATGGAACAGTTTGAAGGCCAGTGGAAGAAAGAAGAAACTTATTTTATGTTTCTATCCCGCTAAGTCCAGTTCATTCAACAAACCAATTACAAGTGTTTATGGAAAGAAGGAAGGGAGGGGTCCTGCCACCCGGAACCCGCCTCTAACCACAGAGGATAATGGATCTCTAAAGATATGGGTTTTCTCAGTGAAGAGCTTTGGAAATCATCCACTTGACAAGAAGAAATGATGGCTGTCCCCAAGTTCCAGGCCCTATAGAGAACAGATTTTTTTGGCCTCACACAATGGTTGCAAAGGGAATTTATCTCTTTCTTTCTCTCTCTCTTTCTCTCTTTTGTTTTTTGCAATACTGGGGATTGAACCCAGGGGCATTCCACCTCCGGACTACACCCCCAGCCCTATTTTTTATTCTTTATTTTGAAACGGGGTCTCACTATGTTGCGGAGGGCCTCACTAAGTAGCTGAGGCTGGCCACGAACCTGGATCCTCCAGTCTCAGCCTCCCAAGTACTGGGATTACAAGCGTGTGGCACCACGCCCAGCTGAATTTATCTCTTTGAGTAATGAGAATGATCAGTTTCCAGGAAAGCCAGGCTTCTCCCCACCAAATCCAGAGCCTGATAGGTTGAAAGCCCACATCACTGTTTAAAAAGCATTTCTACAGGGAATACGGATAGTCCTTACCAAAGGAAAGATGGTTTGGGGGTCAAAAAATATGGAAAATGCTCATTTAAGTAAAGCCACATAGTTCTCTTTCCTGCAGGATTGTTCTTGCTTCAGCAAGAGGAAAATACACTGTACAGCATTTCCTGCACTTTTTTAAAAAAACTAAAATAACAGTGCCCATACAGTGCCTTTCTATATGGGCACTGATCCCATTACAGGGGCCCCACCCTCATGAATTCAACTGAACCTAGTTACCTCCCTAAGATCCCACCTCCACATACTATTATCTTGGGGATCAGGGCTTCAGTATATTATTTTAGGGGACACAATTCAATCTCTATAGTCGTACTCTGTTATGCTGTGTGGTGGGAAGGAACCACATGAATGTTCGAGTAACAGGAGGCGGGGATGACTGGGGGATGTCATGGAAGCTGTCTACCAAACAGGCAGATTTGGTCCTCCGGTTGGCCCCAGGTGGCTCCCAGCTCAGCGCAGGCTTTTGAAGGCCTCACCCCCACCTCTGCGAGAGGCTCCAGTCCTGCCAGGTAAACTGGTGGTGGGATTCATTACAGCCCACTCAGGCTGGCTCCCGCCTACAGGTTCCCACATAGTTCCTGGGAAAGATGCTCCTCTGTCTTAGAGTGCTCGGAGGTGTACCTTGCTCCCTGTGCAGGTCCTCCCTCCCAGTGCAGGTCCTCCCTCCTGGGTGCACCACTGTCAGCCAGATGAGTGCCTTTAGCCTGGGTCTCAGTGTATTTTAGAAACCAGTCCCTGTGATCTCTAACTCTAGGGACAGTGGCCGGGTTCTTGTTATCACAGTACTTGGGCGGCTAAGACAGGAGGATTGCAGGTTTGAGACCAGACTCAGCAACTTAGTGAAACCCTGTTTCAAAATAAAAAAGTTTAGCTGGGCGTGGTGGCACACCCTTGTAATCCCAGTGCTTGGGAGGCTGAGACAGGGAGATTGCAGGTTCGAGGACAGCCTTAGCAAATAGTGAAACTCTCATTAACCTAGCAAGACCCTGTTTCAAAATAAAAATAAAATAGGGCTGGGAGGGTGTAGCTTGGAGGTAGAATGTCCCTGGGTTCAATCCCCAGTATCAAAAAGAAAAAGAATAAAAAAAAACAAAGTAGGTATTAATACTCCCACATTACAGATGAGGATAGTGAGCCTCAGGAAGTTGAAATAACTCACCAGAAAGCCGGAGTCTAGATTCAACCATCCATGCTCTTACATACCAGGTTTTATTACTGGTTTGTAGAAGAACAGATCATTTCAATGTTGAGGTGTTATTTAAAACCTTGTTATGATAACCTTCCCACCGCCTGATTTCTTAGGAGTACAGTCCAATTTCCATTGGGCCTTGAGCTTCTATTGACTTCAGAGTTAATATACTGGTCAGAAGAAAGTACACACAGGAACAGCCCAAAGAGCTTTGGGGAAATCATTTCTTTGGAAAAAAAACTACTGAAAAACAACATGCTGATTTCTCTGCAGGGAAACGGGTGACGCGTTCTCTGTGGTCAGTGAGCATTATTCTTTTGGTCTGTGACACTGTGCTGCGCCTCCCCTCCTTGCCACTGCTCACACCTGTCCCCTTCATCTGGTCACACCTGCTCACCCCACAAAGCCTCTGAGTAGACACAGCTTCCTCCAGGAAGCCTTCTTGGCCCTTTCCCACTTCCCAGTCTTGCGCTGGTTACGATGATTGAACATTGCCCCACAGTGCTCCCCAAATGCACCGTGCACAAATCTGTCATGGTGGAAACAGGTGATCTGCTCACCCCTCCACAGGAAACTCCTTGTGATACTCGATTTGTCTTTTTTTTTTTTTTTTTTTTTTTGGTGGCACTGGGGATTGAACGCCGGGGCATTCTACCTCCGAGCTTCACCTCCAGCCTATTTTTATTATTCTTATTTGGAAACAGAGTCTCACTAGGTTGATGAGAGTCTCACTACTTGCTGAGACTGTCCTTGAACCTGCGATCCTCCTGTCTCAGCCTCCCAAGTACTGGAATTACAGGCATGCACCACCACGACCGGATTGATTTATCTTTTTATCTGTGTGTGGTGTGTGTGTGTGTGTGTGTGTGTGTGTGTGTGTGTGTGTTATGGGGGATTGAACCCTGGGGCATCCTACCTCCAAGCCACAACCTCAGCCCTATTTATTTAATTCAATTTTAATTTTATTTTATTTTGTGATACAAGGGATTGAATATAGGGACATTCTACTACCAAGCTACACCCCCAGCCCTATTTTTTATTTTTTATTTTGGAACAGGGTCTTGCTAGGTTGCTGAGAGTCCCACTACTTGCTGAGGTTGTCCTCGAACCTGCAACAGTTGATGAGAGTCTCACTACTTGCTGAGGCTGGCTTTGAACCTGCAATCCTCCTGTCTCAGCCTCCCAAGGACTAGGATTACAGGTATGTGCCACCACACCTGGCTTTTTATTTTGAAACAAGATCTTGCTAACATGCTAAGGGTCTTGCTAAGTTGCTGAGGCTGGCCTTGAACTGGCCATCATCCTCCTATCTCAGCCTCCCAAGTACTGGGATTACAGGCGTGCACCACTGCACCAGGCTCTGATTTATCTTTAACCCTTGCACAGAGTTGCAGCTTATGAAACTGTCTGACCGGCTCACTGCTGGATAGAATGCAAGATCTCCTTTCCTGAGGGTCTGGACCACCTGAGCCTCCCTAGGTGAAGGATGTGAAGGAAGAGACTCCGGCTGCACCAGGCGCTCGGGAAGCAGAACTCGGCCTGGTGAGTGAAAACAGCAGCTGGTCAGAGCCCAAGTGTGATCCAAAGGGAACATTTGAGGGGACCACGCCCTTGGGCTTGGCTAGTTCTTCCTTATTTGAGGGAGTGTCACTTCCTTTTGTGGATGCCACATTCCATCCAGGAGGTGTTATTTGCTTCTATTGTAAACGAGGAAAGAAGCAGGTGCCCTCGAGGGTCTCCTGGCCTCTTATGAGAGAGACTTCCGCGAGGTGTGATGGCACACTCCTGTAATTCCAGTACTTGGGAAGCTGAGACAGGAGAATCACAGGTTCAGCATGTTAGTAAGACCCTGTTTCCAAATAAAAAGTTAAAAAGGGCTAGGGTCTAGCTCAGAGAGAGGAGAGAGAGAGGGAGAGAGAGAAAGGGAGAGGGAGAGGGAAGAGGAGGAGGAGAGAGAGAGAGAGAAAGGGAGAGGGAGAGGGAAGAGGAGGAGGAGGAGAGAGAGAGAGAGAGAGAGAGAGAGAAAGGGAGAGGGAGGGAGAAGGAGAGAGGGAGAGGGAGAGGGAGGAGAAAGGGAGAGGGAGAGAGAGGGAGATGATGAGAGAAAGAGAGGGAGATGGAGAGAGAAAGAGAGGGAGAGAGAGAGGGAGAGAGGGAGAGGGAGGGAGGGAGAGAGAGAAAAAAGAGAAAGAGAGAGAAAGAGAGGAGGGAGGAAGGGGAGAGGGAGGGAGAGGGAGAGAGAGGGGGGAGCGGTTTTCTTTATGTATCACTTGGTATAATGGACTTAAATGAATGCAGAGCCTGCTGGTAACTCTGAGATGACCATGTGGCTTTTATCAGCTCATCAACCTCCTAGGCTTGACTGACTCGGCTTCCCTGGGTGCTTCCACTGCCCTTTTATTTTTTATTTTTTAGTTTTATTTTATTTTATTATATTTTGCGGTACCGGGGATTGAACCCAGGAGCGTTCTACCTCTGAGCTACACCCCCGGCCGTATTTTTTTATCCTTTATTTTGAAACCGGGTCTCACAAGGTTGCGGAGGGCCTCACTAGGTAGAAAGAGAGAGAGAGAGACAGGGAGAGAGAGAGAGAGCTGAGGCTGGCAACACACCCGGATCCTCCGGTCTCAGCCTCCCAAGTACTGGGATTACAAGTGTGTGCCACCATGCCTGGCCTCCTCTTATTTTTATTAGTGCCTCCCAATTGCACCCAAGGCTATGAAGTGCCAAGTTCGTGATCCCACCAAAGACCACCAGGAGCCGATTCCAATGCAAAACACACAAGGGTCTTTTATTCAAGCTCGAGCTTGGGCTCCTACCATGCACCAACGCAGGGTCACAGTGCTCTCTGAGAACAAAGCTTTTATCCCTTAAGGAGGCAGCCCACCCCACCTTTACATTGATAGGTTAGTTTAAAACATAAGCTCGTTGGCATTCCCTGGTTGGTTTAATTTTCCCGCCTTAGGAAGGGGACATCGTTAGGGAAGAGTTAACCTTATATGGTGACCTTTTAGCTGATTGGTTGGGCCCACACTACCTTCCCTAGGAATGTCCAGGATGGGAGGGGGTCTTCTAAACCCAGGTGTGCTTGACACTGATTGGCTGTTTCTAGGGGTTGCTAGGGACAAGATCAGATTAGCATACTTGATGGTTTCTACAGGGTATGGGGCAACAGGCTATAGGAACTTAACTTCTAGAAAACAGATACTTGGGCCTATCCTACTTAAAGCTTTAACTAAAGCCTGTCATGGCTTCACTTTGGTTCTTCAGCTACTACCACCCCCCTGGATCATTCCAGCATTACCCCACCCCCAGGAGTGGCAGCTCTGACCTGTGGGCATCTATGGAACCCAAACACGGGATTCCGCCCCCTTGATTGTGAGCAGGTTAGGACTCATCCTGTGACTGGGTTCGAGTCAATGTCACAGGACAGCTTTTAGGAAATAGTGACCTGTTCTTAACACACAATGGAATTCTACTCAGCAATAAAGAAGAACAAAATAACATCATTTACAAGAGAACATTATATTAACTGAGATTAGCAAATCACAAAAAGAGAAGGGTCATATGTTTTCATTAATATGTGCAACCTAGGGAGTAGTGGGGACACAAAAGGGACTCCAGGCAATAGTGGAGAACCCTCAGTGGAGCAAGGGAAGTGGTTTAAGGGAAGGGGAAGGGCAAGAAAGAAGCGAATCAATGGAATTACTATCATAAACAATGTGTACATATGAGAATATGCCAACGTCATTCTCGGTACTCCATATGGGGGGAAAAGCGGGGGGGAGGCACTAAGAGCTGTGTGCATGTATGTTAATATCAAATTGATATTCATTGTGATGTGAGACTACAATGCACCAATAAAAGCACAGTTAAAAAATATGAAACAGAAATCTTTATACTATATTTTGTTTTCATTAAAATTGAATAAAGAAATTGTTCTACAAATTTTGTACCAATCTCATAAGAAAAAAGTGTATATCAATTTTGTATTTACCCAATGTCTAAGAAATTTATAGTGAATAAATAATTTTTATTTAAAAAAAAGTGAGACAGGGGCCAGGGTGGGAGGTGGGATGGAATGATTTCCTCCCCTGACTATGATTCTGGTGAGGATGATACTCTTGCGAGCGTGCCAGGCTCTAGTCTGAGGGGTGACAGCAGGGAGAGGGGACCGAACCTGGCTGGCTGATGATGAGTTGCTGACTTGATCCACCTCGGAGCCACGCTGCCTCTGCAATTCTTTTTTTTTTTTTTTTTTTTTTTGCAGTTCTGGGGTTTGAACCCAGGGGCATTCTACCTCTGAGCTACACCCTCAGCCCTATTTTTTATTCTTTATTTTGAAACAGGGTCTCACTAAGTTGCGGAGGGCCTCACTAAGTAGCTGAGGCTGGCCGCGAACCCAGATCCTCCGGTCTCAGCCTCCCAAGTACTGGGATTACAAGCGTGCGCCACCATGCCCGGCTCTGCCTCTGCAATTCTGATGTAAGGTAATAAATGTCGTTCTTATCCAAGCTGTTTTGAGTTGGGTTTTCCATTACTTGCATCTGAAACTGTCCCAATGGCACATTTATGGCCTGCTGGGGATTTCCAGAAGGCACAGGGCGAGCCTCGCATCATCTGTTATAATAGAAGGAAAGAAACAAGACTCTGTCTCATACAGACTTAACCTGCAAATCCTCATGTTGAAAGCATGAATGTCTACTGTCCAAGATTTTGATGTTTCACTCTGAAGCCAGGTGAGACAGGACATGAGGACAGTGGGTCAGGCTCAGAATGAGAGGGATTCTCAACTTAGATCCTGAGCTGGAGGCATCCTGAACTTACAAGCAGACTCTTCTTTAGCCTCCTGGTCCAGGCTGAGTCCTCAAATCTGGGTCAGCGAGGGTTTTTAGATGCAACATGACAAGGGAAAGAAACTGTACTCATGGGAACATTCCAAGTCCAAACCGCATAAGCCTTTAAATATTCAGTGTAACACCTTGGCGTGATATGTGAGCCCAAACAAGTAACTTAGTTAAACTAATGGCCAGCCAGGCAGTACTTATCCGGTTACGATTCTCAGGTTGAAAGCAAGAGTAAACTCCTCTGGCCTCTTCTTCCCTGGAGGAGATCCAGGTGTTACCATACACGGCTTCATCTCTACTAGGGTTTCCTTCAATTCCACCTGTGAGGGTAGTAGCTTCTGAGTAGGTAATGGATGTCATTAGTTAGTAAATCCCAAATGTAAGGTTGGGTGAGGGCACGCATGGGGGTCTCCGTTGGTCGGTCATAGTTCTCTGCCACCGTGACAATTAGAGATATGTTCAGGATTGATAAATACCAAGATAGACCAAAGTGTTAAAAAGATGACAAATGGCCGGGCGTGGTGGCGCACGCTTGTAATCCCAGTACTTGGGAGGCTGAGACCGGAGGATCTGGGTTCATGGACAGCCTCAGCCACTTAGTGAGGCCATCTGCAACTTAGTGAGACCCTGTTTCAAAATAAAGAATAAAAAATAGGACTGGGGGTGTAGCTCAGAGGTAGAATGCCCCTGGGTTCAATCCCCAGTACCGCAAAAAAATAAAAATAAAAAGATGACAAATGATCCAGGAGTGGTGGTACGCACCTGTAATCCCAACGACTTGGAAGGCTGAGGCAGGAGGATCGCAAGTTCGAGGCCAGCCAGGGCAACTTAGTGAGACCCCCATCTCAAAATAAAATAATACAAGGGCTAAGGATATAGCTTAATGGTAGAGTGCTTGCCTAGCATGTGCAAGGACCTGGGTTTGATCCCCAGTACCACCATACATTCTCTCTCTCCCTCCCTCTCTCTCTCTCTCTCTCTCTCTCTCTCTCTCCTGCCAGAGACATTACCATATCTCTTTACCCTCAAAATAAAAGCCACCCACAGACACTGAGAAAAATAACCAGAACCAGAGAAGCAACCAAATATAGGAACCTGGAGAAACAGAAGGATGGGTCAGAGTTGAGAATATCAGAACTGAAAGTGAGAATTAAAAATGATCCAGAAAGAACACCAAAGAAAAAGCCAGAACTGAATTGGAGAGAAAGGTGGTTGTTCAGCCTTGGAAACAGTGTGAAAATCCAGACCTCCAATACCACATTTGCTGGAACACTAGGTCTGTGGCAAGATAAGGTTTTTTTTTTTTTCTTTCGGTCCTGGGGATTGAACCCAGGGGCATTCTACCTCTGAGCTACACCCCCAGCCCTATTTTTTTATTCTTCATTTTTGAAGCAGGGTCTCACTAAGTTGTGGAGGGCCTCACTAAGTAGCTGAGGCTGGCTGCGGACCTGTGATCCTCCTGTCTCAGCCTCTCAAGTACTGGGATTACAAGCTTGTGCCACCACGCCCGGCTCCCAAGATAGGTTTGTAAAGCACTAAAGCCCATGTCTAACCCTGCCCCCCATAACTTATAATACAAAATAGCTTATTAATGGTGCTGAAAAGTACTGCAGTAAAGAAATACACTTAATGTATACATTTAGAACCTACATATAGAACCTACATATGGAACCTCTTTTTCCACATTACCCCATTCCAGTGACCTCCTATAGGGCTAGAGGTCTACACTGCACATTTGTTATGTGTTGTTACAGTGTATGAAGTAAACATGGCGGCCACAGAGAGGGTGTTTAGTGCCAGGAAGAAGCATGATATGGTGGGGAAAATGCCAAGCAAGGTTAGGAGCCTGGTGAGCTGACATTATTGCTTATTCCTTCCAATTCTGCATATCTATATGGAAAAATGTTACATGCAGCTCATATTGCTGAAAATCCAAACCCAGCAAGGCTGAGAATCCTACTGTCCTAAATAGTTCAATTAGTTCATCTAAGTTACTTCACCTCTCGGGCGCCAGTGTACTCATTTGTAGAAGTGGAGGAGTTAGACACCAGGATCTCTGTGACCCTGTCAAACTTTCAAGTTTTATGTATCAAAGGAGCACTGATAATCCCAAACTAAGAAATAAAAAATCTTTTCAATTAGCACCAGGCAACTCTTCTCCTCCCTCTTGTCAAACAAAACAAAACAAAACAAAACAAAACAAAACAAAACAAAAA
Source organism: Glis glis (assembly GCA_004027185.1). Classification (NCBI taxonomy): domain Eukaryota; kingdom Metazoa; phylum Chordata; class Mammalia; order Rodentia; family Gliridae; genus Glis; species Glis glis. The sequence continues at coordinate 3,832 of PVJS01044027.1, read as the reverse complement.
ACAAGTCAACTGATCAGTAGCTTATGGCTTGACTTCCTACTCAAAACTCAAGGGAAGCCAGGCATGGTGGCACACACTTGCAATTCCAGTACTTGGGAGGCTGAGACAGGAGGATCACAGGTTCAAGGCCAGCCTCAGCAACTTAGTGAGGCTCTCAGCAACTTAGCATGACCCTGTTTCAAGATAAAAAAATGAAATAGGGCTGGAGGTGTACCTCAGAGTTAGCATGCCCCTGGGTTCCATCCCCAGTGCCACAAAATAAATAAATACATACATACAAAAACTCAAGGGAACAAAATTATTTTCTTCTATTATAGAACTCTGAGCACAGTACTGCTTTGACATTGGTGTAAAGCAAAGTCCTTGGAATATATGATATTTCCCAGAAGTGTCTGCTTAGATCCTCTTAAGGCTCTTTATTATTATTATTATTATTATTATTATTATTATGCTAGGGATTGAACCAGGGGCTTTCTGCCTCTGAGCTACATCCCTAGTCCTATTTTATTTTTTATTTTGAAACAGGGTCTTACTCAGTTGCTGAGCGCCTCACTAAATTGTTGAGGTTGGCCTTGAACCTGCCATCCTCCTGTCTCAGCCTCCCAAGTACTGGGATTAGAGGGCATGTGCCACTGCACTCATATTAAGGCTCTTTAGATGAAAGTCATAGGCGCCCAACTCCAACTTATTTAAGGAGGAGGATGGAGAATTTATCGGCTCAGACAACCATGAGAGCCAGGGTTGCATCTCGTTTCAGGAACAGAAAGATTAGAGAACTCAATGTCACCCGACGTCGTCTTCCTCGATCTCTCAGCTTTGCTTTCTTCTCTGAGGGTCTCAGTCTCTGTACCTGGGGACAATGATGGCTTCCTGCAGCTGTGAGCTTCATGATTCTAACTGCCATGCATGAAAAAAGAGGTAGCGCCCTGCTCTAAATATTTCAAGCAAAACTAATCATTGCTAAGAGTTACTGAGCGCCTACCATGTCAGGCGCTATTCTAACACACATAGGCCTCACTACAACTCCAGAAAGTTGGTACTACTAAATTTCCATTCACCAACCAGAGGTAAGGCTCAGAGAGATTAAATAGCTTGCCTACTTCCTGTATGTGTGACCTTGGGCAAACTATTTAATCTCTCTTGTGCCTCAGTTTCCTTATTTGCAAAACTGCGAAGAGCAACCATTTCCTAGGCTGTTGTGAGGATTGGATAAGTACATGCAAAAAGTGATGGAAAGGACCCAGCGCAGAATCACTGCCTGCAACGAGGAGCCAATAACTCTTGGTACCATTTCCACTTTCCAATCTCTCATGTCGTTTCTTTCCCTGTAATGGTCCCCCAAATTCCAACTTCATAACTTTCATGAAGTACACTCAACCACAGGTTGGATAGGTATACTCTAGTTGAGTACACCTGCCAAAACACTTAGAACCAGAAATGCTTCCAATTTGCGGTATTTTTATATTCTGGAATATGTTTCATATACACCTCATACACATTGCCTACAGGTAATTTTATACATTTTAAATGGTTTTGTGCATTTTAAGCAGGGTGTGGTGGTACATGCCTGTAATCCCAGTACTTGGGAAGCTGAAACAGAAGGATTGCAGGTTCAAGGTCAGCCTCAGCAATTTAGCAAGACCCTGTTTCCAAATAAAAAATAAGAGCCGGGCATGGTGGCGCACACTTGTAATCCCAGTACTTGGGAGGCTGAGACCAGAAGATCCGGGCGTGTGGCCAGCCTCAGCTACTTAGTGAGGCCCTCCGCAACTTAGTGAGACCCTGTTTCAAAATAAAGAATAGGGGGAGAGGATCCAAGATGGTGAGACCAAGGGAGACGCCACGCTACGATCTCTCTGAGACACACACCTCATTTGCTGTGAAAGCAACCTCTCCACAGAAGAAAGGCAACACGAACTTGAAGTAAACAACGAAAAGTTTGAAATGCGACGGAATCAAAGCCAGAAGACAAAACAGAGGAAAGTAAAAAGCTCCAAGCGCCTTACCTAAGGGAAGGCGGCGGCGCCATCTTGGTCGGACCGTGCCAGCCGCTACCGGCATTGTGGCTTCCACGCGCCACTGGCAGAGAAGCCAGGGACTCATGGGAAGTTCAGCAGCTGCAGATCAGCAGAGACGAAAGTGAGCAGCGGCTCCTCCACACTTGAGAGACCAAACGGCGGCGGCCACAGTGGCTGCAGCGGTGCCATCTCGGCAGGACTTTACCGACGGCCACCAGCATTGTGGCTTCCACACAAGACCAATGGAGATGCCAGCGACCTGTTGTGAACCCAGCGGCTGCAGAATAGCAGCAGTGACGGCGAGCAGCGACTCGCTCCATGCACGACACGGACCCAAACTACTGTGTCGGTGGAAGCAGCAGCAGCGCCATCTTGGTCAAACCGCGCCAACGGCTACCGGCGTTGTGGCTTCTGCAGGCCACCAACAAAGCCAGAGAGCTCTTCTAAAACCAGCACTGCAGAGCACCAGCGACAAAAGCAAGCAGCAGTTCGATCCACACTCGGCAGAGTCCCCAGGACCCGGAGGCCTGACCAGAACTGGCGGCAGTGGCTGAGCGCCCCCCCCCCAGAGATTAAGAGCAGCGCTCAATGAGACCTTAAGTCAACGAGCCGCCCCAGGAGGAGACCACCCAGCATGGCCACAGGGACTCACGGGGTCTGAGACAGTGCAGATTGCCCCGGAGGAGACGGGAGTGGGGTCTGCTGTGGGATGCGGTAGACGCGTGGATAAGCAGACAATCCTTGGTGAAATTTGGGTGGGACAGACTTGCAACCCAGGGGTTGCAGCACCCTTATAGAGTCCCCGGGGATAACCACAGGATACACAGCTGCGGTAGCTGGGGAAAATTGGACCAAACCAGCCCTCTCTGTGGAAAATGTGGAGTTCTGTGTTTACACAGAATTGGGGCAAAGCAACAACCATTGCTTCTGTAGGCAAAGAGAGACACAAGCCCCGGGCCCCCTGCTGGTGCCTCCTACCATAGGTGTAGACAGAGAGAGGCACAGGGACAGACCAAGTGGAGACTGTGGAGATCCATGCTTGCAGAGAGAGGGGCAACAGCGGCACTGGTCCCACACACAGGTAGTGAGAGGCACCAGGTAAGGGTCCCAATCACTGAAGGAGACTAAGAACTGGGCCTGCAAATGGACATTATACTGAACAAGTGGGAATAACCACTCAGTAAAGGCCACTCACCTTTAAGGCTCACCTGGTAGCAACTATCTACTCCCAGGATAAGAAAATATAAAGGGAGAGGGATTTGACATAGGATACCTATAGAGTGAGACAGGAAGAGCTACCAAAAGCAACAAAGGCATAAACATAAGAAATCTGAAACCATGAAAAGGAAGAATAGAAAAGAAACAATGAGCCCCCACAACAACAGAACCCGCCAACTCAGAAGTGCAAAGATTGCCAGAAGGACAATTCAGAAGTTCAATAGAGGAAATGATATAGGATTTCCGAAAAGAATTCAGAGAGAGCCTGATAGAAATGAAGGAGCAAATAAGCAGGAATCAAAAAGAAGCTCTGAAGGAAGTGAAGGATGCAATAATTGAAATGAAGGCATCAATACAGACCATCAACAATAGAATAGAGCACATGGAAAACAGAATTTCACTCTTAGAAGATGACCTCTCCAAAAATGAACACATAGTATATAAATTAGAAAAAACAATTTGACAGCATGAATTGGACATTGAAGAGATCTCAGCCAGTCTTAAAAGAGCAAACATAAGAATAATAGGCATAGAAGAGGGATTAGAAGCTGAAACTAAAGGAATCAATAATCTATTCAGAGAAGTAATATTAGAAA
>PVJS01044026.1:0-16828 GCA_004027185.1 Glis glis | reverse complement strand
GAACAATGAGTGACACATATCCTTTCCGTGTGGCCCTCAGTTCTGCACCCGTCCCCACTCAAAGAGGGGTTTATATGTCAGGCTGCAGAAGCAGTGACAGCATCAGCATGGCTTGCTTAGTTTGCTCATATGACCAGTATATAGGCAAGAAAGTAGCTTCCTAGCAGATAGCACTAACTTGCCTGAGTTCCAAGTGTGCATGAAAGAAAGTCAGTGTCCTTCAAGCTAAGATGTATCTGGACTTTCTGGCTCAGGCGTGTTCTCATTGTTCCCTTAACTTGGCTAGGTTTTCTAGACCAGAAAGGGACATTCTGGGACATGGTGTTTTGCTGTTCCCCTTTTCTTTGGGGATGATAGGAGTCCAATAAGAAGCTTCATTTTAAGCCGGGCATGGTGGAGCACACTTGTAATCCCAGTACTTGGGAGGCTGAGACTGGAGGATCCAGGTTCGCGGCCAGCCTCAGCTACTTAGTAAGGCCCTCCTCAACTTAGTGAGACCCTTTTCAAAATAAAGAATTAAAAAATTGGGCTGGGGGTGTAGCTCGGTGGTAGAATGCCCCTGGGTCCAATCCCCAGTACCTCAAAAAAAAAAAAAGGAAGCTCCATTTTGGGTGTGGTAACGAGGGAAATGATCAAGGGTTTGCAAAGAGTCTGTGGAACAACAGGATTAGGACTCAGGGAGGCCATCTGACCTTACAGGGCTGGATATCGACCTTTGTCCCCTGACACTGTTCACCCAGGAGAGCATCCAGTATTGAGAGTAAGAGTCCAGCCCCAAACAAGTGGGGTCAAGGATGGGGTGGCTATGAGGCCACTATTGTGGCTTAGTGAATGTCAGGATTCCAGGAGTTCCAGGAATGGGGGAGCTCCAAGAGGGAGAAAAGGAAGACAGTACACCTGTGGATTTCAGAGAAGGTGGGGATCCTGTGGCTCTAATGCTGCTGGGGAGATGCAGATGGAAGACAGACACCTGGGGTCACTGTACACACACTTACTGTGAGTCTGTCAGCTATCCTCTCCTGGGCTCAAAAACCCATTGAGCATTCTCAAGGGCACAGAGCAGACCACCCCCTGTTCTCACTGAGCTGTGTGCTCCATGAATAAGACAAATACGGAACATAAATGCGTGAGTATGAATTCTGATGAGGGCGCTCTAGGTGTGTCTGTAACAAGAAGGGAGTGTATATCCCCAGTAGGTCAAGTGGCCTCAGACCTAGGGAAGGAAGAGAAGACCTTGAGTCCCTGCAGTGAAACCAGTGGAGCTGAGCCCAAACGTGAGCGAGGGGCTGGGAGTGGAGCTGGCAAAGCAGGGGAGCCAGATCACCTGGACACTAGAGAAAGATTGTTGTTGTTTGTTTTGTTTTGTTTTGGTGCTGGGGATTGAGCCCAGGGGTTTTAATTTTAAAACAGGGTCTGGTTGAGACTGGCCTCAAACTTGTGATTGTCCTGTCTCAGCCTCCCAAGCACTGGGATTATAGGCAGGCGCCACTGGGCCTGGCTGAAAAGGGTTTTGTTTTGGTTTGGGTTGGTTTGGCTTTGGTTTAATTTTACCGTTAGAGTAGTGGGAAGCCACTAAAAGAGAGTGACATGATTAGAGTTCTTTTTTAACAGTACTGCTCTAATTCCAGTGCAAGAAAATGATTGGCGTAGGGAGAGTGGGTGAGGCACGTTGGAAGGCTGTACAAGCCAGAGATGAAAGGGGAGAGAGAGACGCAGGAGGTGTCACATTCTGAGATGGGGGTGCAGGAAGAAGAGTAGGACGGGCAGGTGAATGGTACATGTGTTTTGTAGCTACGAAATAGGACACCAGGCATGTAGATTACTTGCCCACTGTCATGCAGAGACCAGTCATGGAGCATTCAAATCTGACCTCTGTCTCTACCTTTGGTCCTACCTCTTCTCATCCCCACCATATGGTCAGCTACAGGAAACTGAGTGACAGAAGGCAGTGTCTGGCACTGGGCCCATGAAGAACTCATGGCTGAGGCTCTAGACACAATCTTGTGTGCTGGCTATTGCTTCTCAGAAGCAGGAGAGGAAGTATATTCTTAGTGTGAGTGTTTTCTGGCCCCTCTGCCCCTTCTCCTTCAGACCTAGAGGACCAGAAAGGGCACCCAACTTCTGTCCAGTGATTCCTGGGCGTGTTGCTCTCCTGCAGGGTAAGCATGCTAAAGGCTCACACCCCCCACCCCAGAAGAGAAACCACACTCCCCTCCTAAGGTCTAATTCCTTGCTCACCCAAAGCCACTGACCCTGCAAGGAGACTCTACAAAGCCAGGGTTTAGTCAGGTGTTGTGGCACGCGCCTGTAATCCCAGTACTTGGGAGGCTGAGACAGGAGGATCGCAAGTTCATCGACAGCCTATTAGAACTATTAGAAGAAATCAGTAAATAGTGCTTTTTACACCATAAAGTCTCCCAGAATCCCAGCATCCTACAACCACGTTCTTCTTTTTATTTTTTATCTTTTTGGTACTAGGGATTGAACTCAGGGGCATTCTATCTCCTAGTTACACCCCCCAGCCCTTTTTATTTTTTTATTTTGAAACAGAGTCTTGCTAAGTTGCTGAGACTCACTAAGTTGCTGAGGCTGGTCTCCAGCCTTCAATCCTCCTGTCTCAACCTCCCAAGTACTGGGATTACAGGCGTGGGCCACCATGTCCAGCCAACCATGTTCTTGATGTGGGTACTTCTTCTGCCTGTCCACTTCAGTCTCCCCACAGCTGACCCCGGCAGGCAGGAGAGGCAGCCCTTCTCTTTCCTGGGCTGTTAACATCTAAGTTGAGAGGTTATCTAATAAAGTGGTTAAAAGCACAGATATTTTTTTAAACCAGGCTGCCAGGATTCAAACCCAAGTTTCATCACTTTAGGCAAGTTGACTCTGGGCAAGTTACTAAATTTCTCTGTGCATCTGTTATCGTGTCTGTGAAATGGGGATAAATAATAATACCTTACTGATGGGGTTGCGGTAAAAATTAAACAAATTGGCTAATATAGTTAAGTGTTTAGATTAATCTGTAGCACACAGAAGTGTCTATGTAATCTCTGGCTGCTGTAACCTTCTAGGGTTTAGTAAATGCAAAAGAACACACAAAAGTGGTCCTGCTAGTCTTACCATTACAGGGCTCACTCTATGTCCTTGGCAAGTCTGTGCTTCCATTTAAATTCTCAGCAGTCATGGGAAATAGGAATAATCCATTATGCTTAACAGAAGAGCAAACTGGTAGCAGAAGGAAAGAGTAGGATTTCTGGAATTACCAGGGCTGACGCCCCACCTTGAGACAGGGTCAGACTGATGCCCCGGGCAGGACTTCATCCACTGGACTCCAGGTCAACAGGGGGAGGGAGGGCCTTTGTCTTAGTTGGTTTTCTGTTGCTATAACAGAATACCTGAGACTGTGTAATTTATAAAGAAAAGAAGTTTATTTTGGCTCACAGTTCTAGAGTCTGGAAGTCCAAGGATCAGGCCGCCACATCTGGTGAGGGCCTTCAGTTTACAGCAGAAAGTGGAAGAGCAAGTAGAGTATGTGGAACAAACAGAACAGGAGGGGTGGATTTGCTCTCACTCTAATTAATCCAGTCCCATGGGAGAGAGAACGCCTTCATGCTAAGAAAGGCATTGATCCATTCACGAGGGCTCCACCCTTAAGACCCAAACACCTCCTAACTGGGCCTTACCTCTAACACTGACACAGGAAGGAATTAAGGTCCCAAAACGTAAGTTTGGGGGGACACTCAAACCATAGAACCCCTCTTGCAAAAGTCCTTCTATGAGCCAGGCAAAGTAGTCCTGAGCATTTCTCAAAGGTTTTCGGGTCTCACAACAAAACTGCAAAGTCTTACTTTCCACAGTGTATATATTGCATAGATGAGAAACAGGCTCAAAGGTTAAGTAATTTTCACAAAGCCAAATATAATGTAAGCAAATGATGAGGCATTTGAGCTCAGTCAAAGGGGTCCCACAGCCCTTGCTTTAAACTCTTGCCCTATCTTACTTCCATATATATTGAGATTTAAAAAGAAACAGGACAGCCAGGCGTGGTGGCGCACGCTTGTAATCCCAGTACTTGGGAGGCTGAGACAGGAGTATTGCAGGTAAGAGGCCAGCCCAAGAAACTTAGCAAGACCCTATTTCAAAATTAAAAAAATATAAAAAGGGCCAGGAGTGTAGTTTGGAGGTAGAATGCCCCTGGGTTCAACCCCAATACAATTTAAAAAAAAGGAAACAGAATTACAGTAAGTATAATGTATGTTGTATTGCTCTTTGACTCAAAGATAAATTGGAGGCCTTTATCCATGCCAATATACATGTGTCTGCATCATCCCCAATGTATACTCAACCTTACCAGTTTAGTAGCACCAGTTTCCTATCGTGTGGTTGTACCATCATTGCTCTAACTGCTCCCTGTGCTTGGACATGTGCATCACATCAAACTTTCCTATATTGTAAATACTATGATTACCATTCCTTTATGAAATGTGTTCATCCTTGTCTGATCATTTTTTTTACTATGTCTGTCTCTAGAAGAGGAATTACTAAGTCAAAGGGTATGAGTGCCTTTGGAAAGCTTTTGAAATGTAAATTTCCCCAACAGAATACGAGTATCTCAAGATTAACACATTATGCCAACACATCCTGCAAGGAGCAGCAGTGGACAAAGTGACATTCTTTTATTTTGATCATTTGTGACCAAAATATATTTGGTTATAGACTTTCTCGTCTCTTTGTTAAAATGTGGGTTTGTTAAGTGCATTCATATCTTGGGGTCATGGCTATAAGTCCATGTTACCATCTAGAAAGGTTGTGTCAGTCTACATTCCTGCCAGCAGTATGTTGGAATGCCTGGTTCACCACACCCTTAGCAACATTAGAAACTGGCAACCGTTTTTATTTTTATCAAGCTAACATTCTTAAGTTAGTGTATGCTCTTAGCTTACAGAAGGGATAAATGTTTGGGGTTGTGTTTATTTTTGTTTTTGCATGTGTGTGTGTATGTGATACTGTAGATTGAACCCAGGGGCATTCTACCTCCATGCTACACCTCCAGCCCTATTTATTTTTTTATATTTTGAAACAGGTTCTCATTAAGTTGCTGAGGGTCTTGCTAAGTTTCTGAGGCTGACCTTGAACCTGAGATCCTCCTGTCTCAGCCTCTCAAGTACTGGGATTAGAGGCGTGAGGCACCACGCCCAACTAGGCACTTTTTTAAGAGTCATATTTAGCCTGGTGTGGTGGCGCACACTTGTAATCCCAGTACTTGGGAGGCTGAGACCAGAGGATCTGGGTTCACCGCCAGCCTCAGCTACTTTGTGAGGCCCTCCGGGCTGGGGGTGTAGCTAAGAGGTAGAATGCCCCTGGGTTCAATCCCCAGTACTGAAAAAAAAGTCATATTTGTTTTCTTCCCCATAACTTTCTGTCATGGATGTAAAATGCTACCTCAATCATATAGGAATGCGTGTATTTTCCCAGGTCTAATTTTAGGGTCTCTCTGTTCCATGAATCTTTCTGTCTGCCTTGGTTCCAACCTGCCTTTATTATTGTAGCCTCAAAATGAGCTCGCATGCTTCATATGCTGAATTCTGCACACTTTTTTTTTTACTTTTTCAGCTATTCTGTCATGTACTTTATCATTTTTCTCTTGGGTTAAACATGCATTCCACCGGTTACTGGGGTTGCTGAACAACTTTCATAGATCTATTTCTTCCCTTGTGATTTTCCTGTCTGTAGCTTTTGCAAGGACTGTCAGTCTGTCCATCTGTCTTGTCTTGATGTAGCTCTTGGCACCCTGTCCGGCAATTTTCCCATACTAGAAACTAATATGTGATGTGGAAAGACAGACTTAATGGGACTTCAATTGCATTCTGAAGCCAGGCACCCGGACCCCAGCCTCAGCTCCGGCTGGGCCGGTGCAGGACACTTAGAGCTGACTTGTGTTTCCTTTAGGAGTGGCGGGTGAGGTGATCATGCAGGTGATTCAGTCAGAAGTACATGTCGGTGGCAGCTGGACAGTCGGCCGGCCACCCTGCAATGCATGGTGACTTTCCTGCACCCCATGGGGCCCATTGAGTGGTTCAGGGGTACTGGACCAGGTCGGCAGTTGATCTACAGCTTCAAAGGAGACCACTTCCCTTGGATAACAAATGTCTCAGACACCACAAAGAGGAGCAACCTGGACTTTTCCATCCACATTAGCAACGTCACCTTGGCAGACGCTGGCACCTACTACTGCGTGAAATTCCGGAAATCAGGTGCTGAGGACAGGACCAGGCACCAAGCTGTCTGGGCGTGGTGAGTACAGCCTGGTCCTCATCCCCTGATGTATTGGTGAATTAATGAATATGATCTCTTTATTTTAAAAACAAGTGGAATAATTTACTCTAACAGAATCACAGAAACATACACCAAGAGAATTTTTTTAATGTTTAGGGTTTTAGTACCTAAGGCCGTGCATAAAACAACAAGGATGCTAGGCAGTCCTTGAAGACAGAGAAAAGGTCATATTATTTTCAGGAACTGAAAATTAAAAAACAAGTTGTAAGAAAGTCTGATGAATGAGATCATCTTGATATGTCCAAGGACAACATCGGACCCTAAAATACAAGGAATAGTGTCTTCAAAAATCGTAGTGAAGCCAGGTACAGTGGTACATGCCTGTAATCCCAGTACTTGGGAGGCTGAGACAGGAAGCTTGCAGGTTTGAGGTCAGCCTCAGCAACTTACCACAGCTCTCAGCAATTTAGCAAGACCTTGTTTCAAACCAATGATTATGAAAAGAAAAGTTACAGAGAATAAGATACAAATGTCTCTTATATTTACAAAAAACTGTTCAGCTACCCTTGTATAAAAAGAAATGCAAATTAAAGCTACATAGGGACATAGTTTCTCACCTATCTATGCTGGCCAAAAATCTAAACATTTAACAGCATACTCTGTGGGGGGAGCTATGGGGAAACAGGCACACCACATCTTGCTGATAGGAATGCAAAATCATATAACCCATAAAAAGGTGAATTTTGAAGCTGGGCGTGGTGGCACACGCCTGTAATCCCAATACTTGAGAGGCTGAGACAGGAGAATCGCAGGTTCAAAGCCAGCCTCAGCAATTTAGCAAGGCCCTCGGTAACTTAGTGAGATCCTGTTTCCAAATAAAAATTAAAATAGGGCTGGGTGTGTATCTCAGAGGTAGAACACCCCTGAATTAAATCCCCAGCACCACACACACAGATAAAATAGTGAATTTTGCAATATTCAATATCTAGCAAAATTATGTAACATATACATGTAACATATACATATATACATCTTACATAATTATGTATTACCCTGTGATCGACAATTCCACTTCTATAAATTTATCCCAAACATCTGCTAACATAAGCTCAAGATGACTTATGCCAAGGCTCTTTATCACAACACTATAAGAAGATGAGCTGCTAAATAAATTATGAAACAGTCACACAATTGAGCTCTGTGCAGCTTTAAAAGGGCATGAGCAAGAACTCAGCACACCATCTCAGAGTGGTCCAAAGGGAAGGCAATACACAGAACAGTGTGTGTAACACACCATTCTTTATGTTAAAAAGAGTGAAAAATGAGCCAGGCATCATGAGCATGCCCGTAATCCCAGTACTTGGAAGGCTGAGACAAGAGGCTTGCAGGTTCAAGGCCAGCCTCAGCAACTTAGTGAGGCCCTGTTTCAAGATAAAAAGAGTTGGGGTATAGCTCAGAGGTAGAATTCCCTGGGATCAATCCCCAGTGCCACAAAAAAAAAAGAGTGAAAATGCAAGCATATACACATTTGCTCATATTTTTAAAAGAGGAAAAAACGAAAAAAAATTTTTGCGGTACCAGGGATTGAACCCAGGGGCGTTCTACCTCTGGGCTACACCCCAGCCCTATTTTTTATTCTTTATTTTGAAACAGGGTCTCACTAAGTTGCAGAGAGCCTCACTAAGTAGCTGAGGCTGGCAGCAAACCCGGATCCTCCAGTCTCAGCCTTCCAAGTACTGGGATTACAAATGTGCACCACCACACCCGGCTAATTTTAATTTTTTATCTGTAAAGGAGGAAATGAACTGAGAAGACAAGACATGGATGAAAGCTAGACTTTCACAAATGTACCTCGACCTCTTAAGTTTTGAGTTTGTAAACATATGAATGTTTAAAATAATAAGCAAAATCCTTAATTAAATGTAAAAATCCAAATTACTAAATCTAAAATGAGCCCGTCGTGGTGGCGCATGCTTGTAATCCCAGTACTTGGGAGGCAGAGACCGGAGGATACGGGTTCGCAGCCAGCCTCAGCTACTTAGTGAGGCCCTCCGCAACTTTGTGAGACCCGGTTTCAAAGACCTAGAAATCAGACCAGAGACCTTGCAGCTACTCAAAGAGGGCATAGGTTCAGCACTTCCACACATAGACACAGGTAAAGACTTCCTCAACAAGACCCTAAAGGCACAGGAAATTAAAATGAGGATCAATACGTGGGATTGCATTAAACCGAAGAGCTTTTGTGCAGCAAAGGAAACAATCAAGAACCTCAACAGAGAGCCAACAGAATGGGAGAATTTTTTGCCAGCTACTCCTCTAATAGAGGACTAATATCTAGAGTATACAGAGAACTTAAGAAAATCACCACTAAAAAAAAACAAATAATCCAATCAAATGAGAAAGTGAACTAAATAGACACTTCACAGAAGAAATACAAATGGCCAATAAATGTATGAAAAAATCAACATCATTAGCAATCAGAGAGATGCAAATCAAAACTACCCTGAGATTTCACCTAACCCCAATTAAAATGGCAATCTTTAAAAACACAAACAACAACAACAAATGCTGGTGAGGATGTGGAGAATAGGAACTCTAATACACTGTTGGTGGGATTGTGAATTAGTGCAACCACTTTGGAAAACAGTGTGGAGGATCCTCAGGAGAATGGGACTGAACCTACCATATGACCCAGCAATACTACTTCTAGGCATCTACCCAAAAGAATTGAAACCAAACTACCAGACTGATGCATGTGTATCTATATTTATAGCTGCACAATTCACAATAACCAAATTTTGGAACCAGCCAAGGTGTCAATTGACAGATAAATGGATTACAAGACTATGGGATATGTACACAATGGAATTTTACGCAGCCATAAAGAAAAACAAAATTACATCATTTGCAGGAAAATGGAGGGAATAGAGTGGGATTTGAGGGAGGGATAAATGAGCAGTGTGTGCATGCATGCTTCGGATACCCTGACACTTATCAAAATGTATAACAACAATGCACCAATAAATGAAATAAATTTTTTAAAAAGATTTTATTTCCACCATAATTCATTTAAACATTGATAAAGAAGTTCTCCTTTAATAATCAAAATTTTATATATTATTTTTCTTCCTAAGTTTGTATTTCCATTATAATTTCCACGGGGACCTTTATCCTAATATAGCATATTTTATATTGGAGAGTCTTTCATTGACCACAATATCATATATACACATCATAGAGAACTACGAAAACACACACTTCAAAAGGGATATGCCTATAAATTGGAAGTTTAAAAATAATTCTTACTAGCTGGACATGGTGGTGCACGCTTGTAATCCCAGTACTTGGGAGGCTGAGACCAAAGGATCGCAGGTTTGAGCCCAGTCTCAGCAACTTAGTGAGACCCTGTTTCAAATTAAAGAATAAAATAGGGCTGAGGGTGTAGCTCAGAGGTAGAATGCCCCTGGGTTCAATCCCCAGTATAGCAAAAAAAAAAAAAAAGGAAATAATCTTGCTACCAGGGGCTCTCAGGGTTTAAACAAATTTTTTTTGCATTGAATTACATAATCAGCCAAAATAATCTACATGCCTGACAAATTTTCATAAATAATTATTACGATAGCCATGAAAATGCGATGGGAATGCAGTTCAGGGAGGTAGATGGGGATGTTCGAGATGCTTTGATTAAGGCAGGCTTCCTGCCAGCAGGATTTTGAAATGCCCTTTTATTTTGTGCCCCAAAGTCTTCACACCAAGGGCAATGCACCATAGCTGGATTCGGGATGTGTAGGAGGAGGGTCTTTCTTTTGTGAAGTAAGAGAAGGAAAATTGAGAAACGGGAGAGAAGAGAGGAAAACAGTCTTGATGTCTATTCTCGGGCAGATCAATCTAAAAAAAAAATCACGTGATCCAGGCACAGTGGTGCATACCTGCAATCACAGCAGCTCAGGAGACTGAGGCAGGAGGATCGCAAATTTGAGGCCAGCCTGGGAAACCTAGCGACAAACACCCTGTCTCAAAATAAAAAATAAAAAGGCTGATGAGGTAGCTCAGGAGTAGAGTGCTTCTGAATTCAATTCCCAGTACCAGAGAAAAGGAAAAGAAGAGGAAAAAGAAAATAAAGGAGATGGAAGGGGAAAGGAAAAGGAAAAAGAAAAAGAAAGTCACGTGAGGATTCAGGATCTGGAAAGAAATCCTATTTAAATGATCAATAGGCTTATCTACAGTGCGAGAGTGCTTATCTAGCATGCACAAGGCTCTGGGTTATAGCCCCAGCACACATGCAAATAAAAAATCCAAACAACAACAAAATAGAGTTGTGGGGAATATTGCTAAAATTAAAGCATTTTAAATAAATAAATAAATAATCAATGTCTTCCTCGGGGTGTCTTCTAGTGTCCCCAGTGGTAAGTGCCAGGAAGTGCAGCCCATCTTCAGATCAACTGTGCTTTCAGCATCGTGTCCCCCACATTCCCCCTCACTCACTTTGTTCTTTCTAAAAGCCTTGGAACATGCTAAGCTTCACCTCATGACCTCTGTCCATGCCCTTTCTCTGCCTGAAATGCCCTTCCCCATCCCACTCTCATCCCTTTTGTCTAATGATCCAATTACTAGAGCTGCAGAATACATTCCAATACTCCAAATGCATTTCAAATTTCCCACATCACTGTGCTCACAGGTTCTATGGATGGGGAATTCTGACAGTGCTGAGCAGGATGGCTTGTCTCTGCCCCATGGTGTCTGGGCCTCAGCTAGATGATGCAGTCTGGAACCACCCACATGCCTGGCCCTTGGTACTGGTCACTAGCTTGGCGCCTGGGTTCTTCTGGACAGGGGCCTCTCTTCCCACATGGGCTAGTTTAGGTTTCCACATAGCTTGGTGGCTGTGCTCTTAGGGTGTATCCCAAGAAAGACTGAGCCAGGTAAAAGCCATTTCAACTTCTATGACCTAGCCCTGGAAGTCACCCGTGCCATCTGTGCTACATCAGGCAGTCATGAAGTCCCACTCAGATGCCAGAACAGAAAGAGACTCCCTCTCTGATGAGGAGAGGCAAAGTTCTGGAAGAACATGTGGGGCTTGCTGTCACCATTTTTGGAAAATACAATCTGCCCATGTAGTTAATTCCTATTACATTATCTTTCATAGTTCTGCCCAAAGGTCACTTCCTCCAGAGCCTTCCCTAGCCCATTACCTCGACGCCAGGCCAGGTGCCCTGTTGCAGGAACCCCTGCGGGGCTCATGTGACTGCTTGTTTCCTTCCCCCCCCATCAGAGTTGGGGAGCTCTATGAGGCAGGAACCACGTCTTTCTTGTTTACTGCTGTATTCCAAGAACTGAGCATAATGGCTGGAAAGGTGTAGACACTTCTTGAGATGTTTTACATGAAGAAAGTAACAAAGGAAGGCTTCTGTTCTAGTTGTTCCCAAAGTATATATATCAGCACACAGCATCCCAGGGTTCCAGGCAGTTGATCTCACCTGTCATGTGCAAAGGTTTTACCCTGAAGACATACGAATCACCTGGCTAGAGAGGAATGGGTGCTTCAAGACCTGTGAGGACCCGGCCCCCACTAAGAACCCAGATGGTACATTCAGCCAAGATAGTCATCTCCTGGCCAACACTTCAGAGCGGGAGGACAGAAGACTGTTCACCTGCCAAGTATGGCAGGATGCCCAGGCCCTGGTCCAGGGAAGCATGCACCCGAGTGAGTTTCGAGACCAGCAAGTGAGGTTGGGTAAGTAGGAGTAGACTAACCAAGCAGGTAAAGGCTCAGACCTAGAGACAGGGAGGTTGAGTTCAAATGCTGGCTCTGCTGTGCTCAATATATGTGACCTTGGGAAAGTCACTCCACCCTTCTGAAAATCGTTATCTGTGAAATGGGACAGCATTAGGGATATGGCTTGGGTACCAAACAGCAGTAAAATGATCAATGCCTGTACTCCTTAGAATGTCTTCTAATGTTCCCAGGGGTGAGTGCCAGGAAGTGCCTTCAACACACAGCTGGGTGCTGACCACCCGCCCATTTTACCAGCTCTTCCTGCAAATAACTAATAGGAAACATCTTTCCCCAGTTTTCATCATGCCAAAGTCATTCAGCTTCAGTGATTACTGAGCACCTATTAAGGGCTTTCCTTGGGCACTCTCATTTGATTCAAATGCATTCTAGAGTACATGAAATCTCTATTTTAAAGATAAGGAAACTGAGGCTCAGGAAGGGGAGGTGACTCCTTGCAAGACCAAGGTGTAGTCTTGGTTCCTGTGTCCGGGGTAGGGCTGAGCCCACTGGGGGACTGAGTGATGGAGGCAGAATGAGGTGCATCCTGACCACCCTGATGTCTCTCTGTCCCCAGGTGCCACCCTATATGGCTCTCTCTTCCTCCTTGGTTGGAAGTTGTTTCCTCTGGCTGCACTTTCTGCCATCTATGTCCTCAGGAGGAGCTTCCCTTCCAGGTAAAGGGGGGCCCCAAATGGGGGATAGAACCATAGGGGTGGGACTCTAGCAGAAGCAGTTCTCTGAAAAGAAAGCCAACAGCCCCTCCCAAGGCTCCCCCTACCTTGAAGGGGTGTTGAATTCAGAGGGTCCCTGATAGTTGCACCTCTATTCCTTCACCCTCCCCCCTCATCTCTCATATATGCACCCTGGTCTGGGAGGGGGTGGGGAGAGAAAGAGGGAGCGGGTGTGGGTTCAATGCCCTCTAGATGCTCTCTGGGGAGAGGTCAGAGAAGAACAAGGGTTTTGCCTCAGTGCTCTGCCTCCTCCGCAGGTAACAGGCATGGCATGGGGAGCCCTCCTTAGTGGCATAGGACTCTCAGTTCCATTCTGTCCTATTCAGGAGGACTACCACAAAGCCTGTGGCTGCCACACAAGCTCCTGCCTCAACAGTCTTCTGAGACCTATCCCTCTCTATCTCCCTGTCTCCTGCAGCCCCCAGAGGTGAAATCCTGGACCAGTGAGAGGTGGCCTCTCATGCCCTGCCCAGAAATGATGTCTCTGCAGAGACATGGACCTTAAAGTCCATGACCCTGACCAAGAAACCCAGCAGAGTGTGTCAGAGGGAGACACACAACTGCAAGTCTGACAGCCCTTCCTCACCCTCAAGGGAAGCCCATCGTGGGCACCCAAGCTCTGCCATGAAACTTTTCCAACCCGTCACTAAAATGAGGCTAAAGGAAACACTTGTAGTCAATGAACCCATGAAGAGATGCACAATTCATTCATGATCAGGAAAAGCCAAGGCAAAACCATAGTGAGGGACCATTTTGTCCCTCTTCAAATGGCAAAACTAAAGAAGAAATGGGGTCTTTCTTACAGGGTGCCTAAGTCCATAAATGGAAACAGCTGCTTTGGAAAACAATTAAATAAAGTTGTCGTGTTGAAATTCACAGACTCTGTAACCTGGCATTTCTGCTCCTGGGTCACACCCCAAAGAAACTCTTACACATGTGCCAGGAGATGTGTACAAATATATACATGGTAGCATGTTTAAAACTGACAAAACCTGAAATGATCCAAATGCACATCTACAAGATAATGAGTAATTGTCACAGAATGGGATGTTATGCAGCAGTAGAAACAAGTGGACTACAGCTACACATAGTAATATGCCTAAATTAAATATTGAAATATTAACAATGAAATATTGGTGGAGGAAATAAACTCCAAAAGATTTCATGCAGCATGGTATTCTTTTTATTTTAAAAAATCTAACATGAAATCATTTTTAAGAATACATAAAATACAATTGTAAAAGCCATTTTTTTTTACAAAGGAACAGTGAACACAACAATCAAACTAGAATTACCTGGGCTGTAGAACAGCAGAAGGAGGAAAAGGTTGGGTACCTGCAGGGAAATGGGAGCTATTAGCAAGGCTCTAGCTGGATCCTGGCCTCATGGATGTTTATATTACCATAAACAAACAACAGACAGAATAACAAAACTGTATAAAATCGATATAGATATGTAGACAGGTAGATGGATAGATTATTAGAAAGGATAAAGGGAGTGAAGGAAGATGGATGGGATATGGATGGGCAGATGGATGTACAGAGGATAGATGGATTCAGGGATAGATGGGTGGGTAAATAGATGAATAAATAAATAAGGTCACATGTGGATTGATTATTAAAGTATCTTGAAACAAGAATTATGGTAGGTAAAATTCTATTTACTTATGATACAAAGAAAAAAACTTACCTGGACAGTTCCAAGTCCCCTTCCTATTTTGATATTCTATGGTTCCATATAAGGAAGGAAAACATGGTTTTGGGGTCTGGAACTTCCCATGTCCAATCCTACAGGATGGAATCCTACATTCTACATCCTCCATCCCTTTTGCAGGTGAGGGATGTGAAGGAACCTGCTCAGTGTTATTCAAGGAACAAGTGGTAGAGCCAAGATATTCAGCTTCAAACACAACTCTTCTCAGCACTTTCCAAGGAACTGCACTGCCCAGGGTTCTAGACACAGCTGTGATGCTCTTTATCATCCTCCTTCCACTGTTCCCTGCTCTCGTTATTGTTCTCCAGTAAAGCCCAGTAGATGCCTCCTAGTGAGGGAGGAGAGGAAGAACACGGGCACTTTCCAGATTCAAAAGGTGTTCCTAGAGTAGATCTAGGATTAGTCATGAGCACTGCAGAGGCCTTAGTGAAAATCTGGGGAGACAATGTATTTCAGGGAAGGTTTCAGAAAAAGCTCTCTGTAAAAGAATAAGTATAAGCTGGGTGTGGTGATGCATGCCTATAATCTCAGTACTTGGGAGGCTGAGATGGGAGGATTGAAGGTTCCGAGCCAGCCTCAGCAATTTAGGGAGGCCCTCTGCAAATTAGTGAGACACTGTTTCAAAATAAAATAAATAAATAAAGTAGGGCTGGGGGTGTAGCTCAGATGCAGATTGTCCCTGGGTTCTATCCCCAGTACCACAAGAAAAAACAGGGGAGTGTAAGTACAAGCTGGGCATGGTGGCACATGCCTACAATCCCAGTATTTGGGTGGCTGAGATGGGAGGATAGAAAATTTGAGTCCAGCCTGGGCAACTTAGCAAAAACCTCTCAAAATAAAAAGGAGCTGGAGGTAGAGAGAGCTCAGTAGTAGAATGCCCCTGGGTTCAATCCGAAGAACAAGAGGGTGGAGGAGGAGGAGGAGGAGGAGGAGGAGGAAGAGGAGGAGGAGGAGGAGGAGAAGGAGGAGGGGAAGGAGCTGCCTCGGGGAGATAGGCACCCTAGAGTATTTGTTTCATTGTGGCCCTGGACCTTTGTGGTCATAGAAAGAGAGATGGGAAGGCTGAGTCAAACCTCCATCACCCCTCTGACATGAATTGCCTCTTCAACATTTTTTACTCATGGTAGAGCAGTTTAGCTTCTACATTCCCATCCCAGCACCCAATGTTGGAAGCCTCAAGGATGTCCTGGCCGCCTCCTCATCTCTTCATCTCTCCTCCTTCATCTCTCCCTTGAAGGGGGGCCAGGACTAGAATGGGCAGCAAGCTTATGCAGCAAAATCTGAGACACTCATCCTCAGAGTTGAACAAGGGCAGCCCCCTGTATGACCTTGGCTCTTTGTGTTTTGTGCCCTAGGTGACCTCAGTCTCCAAGTCCCATTAATTATGTTCCCCCCTGTTCATTTACACAATGGCTCACAATGACCCTCACCAGTTTACCTGGACAGTTCCAATAGACTCCTCACAGGAGTTGCTCTGAACCTTCCAACCCATTCATCACATCAGAATGGTCTTTTTATTTTTTTATTTTTTAAGTTATACTTATTTATTTATTTATTTATATCCATTTACTGGTGCGTTGTAATTATACATTTGATAGGTGTCAGGTTAGAAGAATCATACATGCACACATTGCCCATTTAGCCCTCCCTCAAATCCCACCCCATTCCCTCCCCGTTCCCTCCCTTTAGTGCTTTGCACAGTGATTTGAGTTTTATAAGTTTGGATATATACCTCATGCGCTTTAGTGTGTTTCCCTCAACCCCCCTCCCAACTCCCTCAGTTAGGTCATCTTCTTTGTTCATCTAAAGTTTTCATCTTCTTTGTCTGGAGTCCCTTCTAAATCTCCTTCTCTCTAGCTTCCACATATTAAGGCGAACATCCAACTTTTCACTCTTTGTGCGTGACTAATCTCACTTAGCATAATGTTCTCTAATTCTTTCCATTTCCCTACAAATGGTGTAATTTTGTTCTTCTTTATGGCTGCATGAAATTCCATTGTGTACATATCCCATAGTTCTGTAACCCATTCATCTGTTGATGGACACCTTGACTGGTTCCAAAGTTTGGCGATTGTGAATTGTGCAGCTGTAAACATAGACACACATGCATTAGTCTGGTAGTTTGGTTTCTGATCTTTGGGGTAGATGCCTAGAAGTGGTATTGCTGGGTCGTACGGTAGGTTCATTCCCATTCTTCTGAGGATCCTCCACACTGTTTTCCAAAGTGGTTGCACTAATTTGCACTCCCACCAGCAGTGTATTAGAGTTCCTGCTTCTCCACATCCTCGCCAGCATTTGTTGTTGTTTGTGTTTTTAATGTTTGCCATTCTTATTGGGG
>PVJS01044025.1:0-16829 GCA_004027185.1 Glis glis | reverse complement strand
CCTCCGCAACTTTGTGAGACCCGGTTTCAAAATAAAGTATAAAAAATAGGGCCTGGGGTATAGCGCGGAGGTAGAACACCCCTGGGTTCAATCCCCGGTACCGCAAAAAGAAAATATTTCAATAGTATAGGAAGAATTTGGAGTGTTAGAATTAGAAGCTGAAGTGGAAGAGATGGATTTGAGAGCTTAAGTAGTACAGTTGACAGAAGTTAGGGGAAAGGAGAATTGAAATAATTTTCTAACAAGTGAGGGAAATATAAGAAGTATATGCTTAGAGTGGGTATGTGATGAGTTTTGAGTTTAGAGGTACTGAGCTGGAATTCCCTAGGGGACCTACAGGTGCAAATTGAATATATAGATACCTGGTTCTTGGGAAAAAAGATCTAAGCTAAAGTGATTGGAAAGTTAACAGCAAAAGTCAGGGATAGGCAGGTAAATAAAATAGCCTCAGCATATGAAATAAGAAAACTGAAATCCTGAGAAAAGTTAATATTGAATCTGTGAACAGAGGAAGAGGAATATAAAAGAAGCTAATAGGCCTATTAGTAGAAAGATGAGAAGAAGCCAGGTGTGGTGGCGCATGCCTGTAATCCCAGTACTTGGGAGGCTGAGACAGCTGAGACAGAATCACAGGTTTGCAGCCAGCTTCAACAATTTAGTGAGATCCTGTTTCAAAATAAAAAGGGATGAGGGTGTATAGCTCAGAGGTCGATTATCTCTGGGTTCAATCCCCCGTATCACACACAAAAAAGGTGAGAAGAACTACAGGGCAAAAGTAACCAAAGAAATTGTATCCAGGAGGAGTATGCCAGGTAGGGATTGAAAGTAATCGATTGGATTTAATTCTGATGTTAGTGAGAGTAGTTTCGGTCGGAAGTTGGGAACTGTTTATGCTCAAAGGACTGATTTGGGAGGTGAAGTAGAAATAAAGAGTGTAGGCTTTTTTTCCCCACAAGTTTGTGAAAGAAAGGTGAATGAGGGCAAGTAGAGGGTTGGAGGTTTTATTTTGGAATGAGAGAGACTTATCATATAGTTATGATCAGTAAACAGTTGGTTGTTTTTTTTTTGTGGTACTGGGGATTGAACCCAGGGCCTCCGAGCTATACCCCCAGCCCTATTTTATTCTTTATTTTGAAACAGGGTCTCACAAGTTGCTCAGGCTGGCCACAAACATGCAATCCTCCTGTCTCAGCCTCCCAAGTACTTGGATTACAAGTGTGTGCCACTACGCCCAGCTTCAGTAAACAGTTTTTAAAAAAATTTCTAAGATAGCTAAATTTTATTTTTATGTTGAAATACTTAGTATTATAAACATTAACTGTTTCAAATCTATGTTAGTGCAAAGAAAATGGAATTCTAAACCCAAGACCTGGGTTCTAAAATAGTGAATATTTTGAGTTCAGCTACCAGGATACTCATAAAAATCACAGTGATTACTCTCTGTGTGTGTGTGTGTGTGTGTGTGTTTCTACTGGGGATTAAGCTACAACCCCAGCCCTTTTAATGTTGAAATAAGGTTTCACCAAGTTGCTGAGGCTGACCTAACCTGTTATTCTCTTGTTTAGCCTCCCAAGTCCTGGGATTGCAGGCATACGCCATTGTGCCAGGCACAATGATCACTTTTATATTCCCTTCTGTGTTTTAGTCTATGTGTTAGTAGTCCCTTTATCACTAATCCTCACCACAAATTAATCTCCAAGGTGAGTATTATGCTATTTACTTCTCAGGATCACATAGATTTTCAGGATCATGCTATGATTTCAGCACAGATAATGTTAAATGAATACTATGGTAATATCATCTATATTTTGTTTGAGAAGAAAAATATATATTTTGTTAAATGCCAGACAGACCTTATAATTTTGGTCATCCTTAGCACTATCATGTCTAAACAGTATTTTACTTTTTAAGGTGGTGGTATCATGGATACAGAAATGTCTGAAGATATAGACCACAACTTAACTCCTACCCTTGACAGCATGTCCTATGGAATGCCGAATCAAACAGGATCTGAAAATTCATTGCTGGATGAAGATGATTATTTTTTGAACTCTGGGGATCTTGCAGGAATTCCAGTCGTTGGTAGTGACAATGAGGATGAACAGGATTTTAGTTCAAAGGACAATCTTGTTTCTTCAATTCATACTGATGATAGCTTGGAAGTAGAGAGAAGAGTCACACAGCATGAATCAGACACTGAGAATGAAATACAAATTCAAAATAAATTAAAAAAAGACTTTCCTAAACAGTTTGATCAGGTTTCTGTCTTTAAATCAATACGAAAAGATTTTAGTCTAGTAAGAGAAAACAGCAAAGAGACATTTTCTGGAAAGGAGAAAAATAGAGACCTAACTTACCATGAACGTGAAAAACGATTGGATAAACCCCATAAAGATTTGGATTCAAGGTTGAAAAGCAGTTTTTTTGATAAAGCAGGTAATTGTTGGAGTAGTACCATGAAACACAGTAGCAAAGTACTGATAATTATGTAGCTTTTATTACTTTTTGATGCTAAGTGAAATATAAACATTTAAATTCATTGTAAGCTTGTCATTTTTTTTTTATCCTTGTTCTTTGCAGAGTGACTGAATTTCTCCCAGTAACTTTTGGTAATGGTATAAATGGTTGAAAAAATAGCTCTAAACCTCATTTCTCCCTCCCTTGGTTGCAATATTTTGATGAGAAGGCAAGCTACTTGAATCACCTGTTCATTTTCTTTGGTTGAACATTGGAACCTGAAGTTGGATTTAACTTCTTTTGTGCTGTAAGCACTAATTCAAACTGCTGTCCCAACAATGAGTATAAATTAGGGAGATAAAAAAAATTAAGTTTCTTGATGCTCCTTTTGAGCCTCTTTGCCCAGCATACATTATACTTTAGCTCCAATTCTATTCTTGAATATATCATATATTTTCTTCTATGCCTTCCTTTCCTCCTGCTGTTCCATTTGCCTATATGTCATTTTCTCTCTTTTATATATGCCTATTAAAGTACCTCTTATCAAGTGGCACCTAACTCATAAATCTTTTCTATTCTGTAGTCATTCCTAACTGCTCTACATCAAGAATGAATTATTTTCTGTATTTCCACAGCATTTTGTTTAATTCCTCATTATTTATAGTAATTATCACACAATATTATAGTTCTGCTTTTTGTTTTGTTCCCCTTATCTACCAGAGTTTCTTGAGGGCTAGATTGTATCTTATTCATCTTTGTATTCTTGGGGCCTATCCTAGTGCAGTGAAAATTGTAATCCTTCCCCAAATGTTAAATTGATGTGAAGGAAAGCAAATATACTATACCAATCCTTATGTTTCTTCTGACAATGCTAGGAAATGTATGGTAGAACAAACCAGTATTGTTAAAAAAAGACAAGTATTTTGGGAGTATTTTATGTACAAGGACTGCCAAGGGTATGCTGTATTTTCCAACATATATAATTCAGCATATATTTTCAGTATCCCTATAGAGGATATTGAAAAATATTGGAATCGTTTTTCTAGAGGAACATACTATCTAGTAGTAGGAGAGGCAGGTCAAATAGCATAAGTGTCAATGACCAGTTGAATAGATTTACTTTATAATTCAAGGCAGTAATAGAACAGTTTGTCATAAGGCAGCACAAGAATCCTTTCAGATACCTAAAGTGTAGTGTGCTTTAGGGATTCCTAGGAGAGAGAATTTTCAATGTGGTGAACAGGGGATGTTTTATTGAGGAGAGGTGAATTTTGAGCTGAGCAGAGTGGAAAACTATTAAACATTAGGATAGGCAGAAGAGACCTGGAGTGGAATTAGCAGAAATGAGAGAACAAACAAAATTATTTTCAGAGCATAGTGAATAAAGTAACCATTTTATGTTTGAGGAAGGAAAAAGTATGAGATAAGACTGAATGGTAGGTGAGGTCAGATTATAGAGAACTTTGAGTGAAACTACATTTTGGGTGTTTTTTGGGACCCAGTTCACTCTAATGAGCATCTTTGTTGGAAAAGAGAGGTGATTATCAAATAATAGCTTTTTAGGTCACTTTTTATAAAATTTGTTATTCATATACATGTATTTGTTTGTTTTTTTTTCTTTCAATAGCTAATCAAGTTGAAGAAACATTACATACCCATTTACCACAAACCCCAGAAACAAACTTTAGGGTAAGTTTTCAGTGTGTATGTAGATTGCTGTTAACTGTGGCAAGTGTCAAAGTTTTCTTTATGTCACTTTCTACTCTGTGTTAGGTAGAGTGCTGATTTTTTTTTAAATTTGCTTTATTATTTGGGTTAGGACATCTTTGGAGACATTGTAAGAAGCCTCAGCTCTTAGGTTCTTTATTTGTATTTAATATTTAGACTTATAGCACATTTACTTTAGGTATAGGGAGTCTGATGAAATGTCCGTAGAGTTCTTCATTTCCAATAAGCTTTTCTTTGGGTGTTAAACCTGAAGAGGAATAATTTTTAAATTTGAATATTTATTAATCCTTTATATTGTGTTTTAGGATTCCAGCTACCCATTTGCCAATAAAGAATCCATTGGTTCGGAACTGGGGAATTCCTTTGCATCAAATATTAGAATTAAAGAAGAACCTTTGGATGATGAGTATGACAAAGCAATGGCACCACAGCAGGGACTACTAGACAAAATTAAAGATGAACCTGAAAATTCTCAAGTAAACATTTCACCTTTTTGTTTTTTCCCCCTTCTTTTTGTTCCACACATTGAATTATTCATTTGGAAGAGGAAGTGATTAAGTAGTGAAGTAGTTTGTTGATGGGGTGAAAGGAGACTGTGATAGGAGGTTGAGGAAATTTGAATTGTCTTGCAGGGCATTAACAAGAGTTAAATGAAAAAATGTCCTCAGTAGTAATTAAGGCTTTTAGTCATCTTTGTTCCTTAAATCCACTGTGAGTTTTGCAATGCATTTCAGTGCAGTATCAGGGAAACTGAGTCTTCCAGGATTTGAGATTGATACAGTAGCTATGGCTAAAGGCTTATGGTAATTTATAGGTTTGTGATGTGATGACATAGAATAACAAACCTATTGTTGTCACTGCTTATCAAGTACCAGTTTGGTGTGGATTTAACTGTCTTTCAGGATAGGGTTAATGGATAGAATTTCTTTAGAAGGGTTAATTGATTGGAGAACCAGTTTTTTGGATTAGTGGGTAGAAGGTAAAGGAGGCTTTGGTGAGTGGTACATTATTCCAAGTTTGAGATTTTTGAGTATTAAGGATAAGAGTAGAACACTGCTATTTCAAGGTTGCTCTGGAGATAAAATCATAGGTATCCTGTGACTGAAGTTCTGAAGTTAAGTTATCCATTCAGTTAATGACATTGTAGTGGTTGGAATGGAAGAAGTTGTATCAGATGCTATAATCATTTTTAAATATAGAAAGGTTTCTAAGGGATGATTATATAATAGCAACACTTATTTGAAGGTAGTCTATGTTTGTAAGATGGCATGAATTCAGAAGATGAGAAGTAAAGATGAATTAGCTGTTTTTCTGAAGTAAATTTGATCTGGAGAAAGTTATCTTTTCCTATCTTTCTGTTATATTTGAGGGTTTTGGAATGTGAGACAAGATAGGTTTTCATCCAGGTTTCTTTGAGCAGGATTTCTTAACCTCGACACTAATTACATTTTGGGCCAGATGATTCTTCGTTATTAGGGGCTGCCCTGTAGCTGCAGGATGTTTAGCAGCATCCTTGGCCTCTATCTGCCAGATGGCAGTAGCTACCTCCAGTTGTAACAATTAGAAATGTCTTTAGACATTGACAAATGTTCCCTGGGGAACAAAATCACTGAAAAGACATGGAAAAGCCAGGCGTGGTGGCACCTCCTGTAATCCCAGTACTTGGGAGGCTGAGACAGAAGGATCACAGGTTCGAGGCCAGTCTTAGCAAGTTAGTGACACCCTGTTTTAAACTAAAAAATAAAAATAGGACTGGGGTTTTTAGTTCAGAGATAGAATGCCCCTGAGTTCAATCCTCAGTTCCACAAAATAAAAGCAACAACAACAAAAAAACATGGAAAACTAAAAGTTTATGGAGGTAGGTGATTCACATGTGTCAGATTGATGCTCAGTTAAGCAAGAATTCCATGGTGCCCAGGAGAAAGCAGGTACACATATGGTAGTGGTGCTAAAACTTTAGGAGTTGGATGGATATGAATATGGTTGCTACAAAGAAGACAGTAGAAAGAATGTGAAAATACTTGAATAGAAGGCAGATTGAACACATGTTTGTAGGAGCAGGTGAAATGGAGATCTTAAATATCTGAATTGGGGATAAATGTCCTGACACCCAGGGATAGTTCATGTGATTGTATATACATCAGAAGACTGCAACCATGGCTAGATGCAAGGCAAATCTCAAATCTTACATGCTCCACTGTGGACATGTGAAATTTATAAGAAATTCTTTTGTTCATGACCCAGTGACATTTCTGTGGGGCCAAACACAGTTAATAGCAAAGACAAATACGGTGGGGATTGAGGAGATTGGGAAGGTTGTTAGTATTACTATTTTTAAAACAGATGTTTCAGTGGCTGGAGAATATAAATAAGATGGAATGGATAGAAATGCCCATGTTTTTATATACTTATTCAGAAGTGTTGTTAAATGCTGAATATGAGTTTTTATTATGATTAAGGGAAGAACTTCCCCCAAAAGCTTACCACCTGATTGATTAGACTCTTGAGAATGAAGCAGTAAGATGGGTAAGTCTTGGGCATAAGATCCAAAAGCACTCTCTATCCTGACCCCACATTAAAGTCCTACCTCGTGAATAGATAATGCTAGGTTTTCCTTGAGCAATCTTCTCTGTTCAAAGCCACACTAATCCTGTAGGTTAATACCTTTGGTAATTCTTCTAGGAATTTCCCAGGGGAGCTCATGTTATAAACTGCAGATACTGGTTCTTTCTTCTTGTCTTTCCCTCTCCTTTCTCCCTGTTCCTTTTCCCCTTACCAGTCCCCTTCTCCTTCTTCTTTGTTTTCCTGCACTTTTAGATATTTCTCCCCCAAGACCATTGGAATCTACATTCTTTGCTTTTTCATACAGCATAATGCTTTATTAATTTTACTCATTTCCCAAGGACTGGAAAAGGGAATTCCAGTGTATTATTTTTGTAATCTTGAAACAGTACTTTTAACCTCTCATAAAAATACTGTTAGATTTTACAGTTGTGATCAGCCTTTACTTTTGACTATCAATTTCTAGTAATTTTTCTCATGGTTGAATCAAATCATAGTTTTAGTTCATGGCACCTTTTCACAACTTCCCTTGGCTTTTCTCTTTGCTTAACTTTGTAGTTTTGCTTTCAGTTCACTTCTTAAATCTTCTTTTTACATAGTTCATTTTGATCTTAATTCCATTACTTTCCTATATAAATCATTAAGGTGCTGAAATATGTATATATACATATTTAACTTCTACCCATTTGCTCTTGGTTATTTCTTCAGTTATACATTTCTAGGTTTGTCAGTCATTTTCCTGCTTCCGTTACTGGCATAACATCATTTGGTTTCCCAGTTTCGTTTCTTGATTCTAATCCCATTGCATGTTACTATATCATTTTCTGTAGTATTTTTATAGTTATAGATACTTATATATGTACTGTGTTGTTTCCTCTTTTTAACAACTGTATATAAGGTAGCTAGAGAAGAGGACATTTAACTACTTCTATAGATGAGTGAGAGTAAGGTGCATTTCTAGACATTGTTAGTTACTCAAGGTCATATGGCCAGGAAAGAGCCAGTCTGGAGTCATAATCAAGGCTTTATTTTTGTTAGTTTACCAATCTTTCGTAAAAAAAGTTATTTTAATTTTTAAAAATGCCATGAGAAGTTTTTAATATAGACACTTTAAGTAAGGAGAGCCAGACACCTTATTTTTCCTATTTGCTTTTTCCATAGGTTCTGAAAACTAAACACTCAGTGAATATTATGTTAAAATCATGACTATTTCCTTTTTCTTGCGCATAATAGTAGAAGAAGAGTTACTCTGTAATCTCTCATTGAAATAAATGAATTAAGACAGAAGAACAAGTTACAATTGTCACAATAGTGATTCATATACTCTTCGAAAATAGAATGCAGTCATTCAATTGTTGGTGCTTTGTTTTAGCCAAGTTAAGTTAATTTGGCTATAAAACCATGTTCTTCACTTCTAAAATACTATTCTGGGACATTGTGATAAACATAGAGAATGTAAAGCTATTGGTAAAGGATTGTTTTGACACCTTTTTTTATTTGTTGTTGTTGCTTCTGAAAGCTTTTGTGTCATCAATCAGAAATTTAGTTCTCAAAATACATTTATTATAGCTGGGTGTGGTGACATACACCTGTAATCCCAGTACTTGGGAGACTGAGACAAGAGGACTGCAGGTTTGAAGCTAGTCTCCGCAATTTAGCAAGGCTCTCAGCAACTTATTGAGACCCTTTTTCCAAGTAAAAAATAAAATAGAGCTGGGGATGTAGCTTGCAGGTAGAATGCCCCTGGGTTCAATTCACATCAGCTCCCCCCATAGGAAAATTTATTATTTGCTAATCATTGATTCATTTATTGACTATTTGTAAAATTATGCATCATTAGAGGATACAAAAAAACCCAAACGATCTGCCTCAAAGGTGTTATTGGGTGTTCAAACAGCACATTTAAAATATACGACCGGCCGGGCGTGGTGGTGCACGCTTGTAATCCCAGTACTTGGGAGGCGGAGACCGGAGGATCTGGGTTCACAGCCAGCCTCAGCTACTTAGTGAGGCCCTCCGCAACTTCGTGAGACCCGGTTTCAAAATAAAGGAAAAAGAATTAGGGCCGGGGGTGTAGCTCGGAGGTAAAACACCCCTGGATTCAATCCCCGGTACCACAATAAAATATATACTTATTTAACTATGAGTAATACAAAATTTTTTTTTTTTGCAGTACTGGGGATTGAACTCAGGGGCATTCTACCTCCGAGCTCCACCCCCAGCCCTAGTTTTTTATTCTTTATTTTGGAACAGGATCTCACTAAGTTGCAGAGGGCCTCACTAAGTAGCTGAGGCTGGCCACAAACCTGGATCCTCTGGTCTCAGCCTCCCAAGTACTGGGATTACAAGCGTGCGCCACCACGCTTGGCTTTAACTGGAAATTTAATACATTATATAGCAGGAATGTTGGGATAAGTCAATATTAGAAAAAATATTAATACATATATTTCATCAACAGCCCAAATCAGAGTATTTGTATGGTTACTTTATTTATTTATTTATTTTTGCTGAACTGAGGATTGAACCCAGGGGCATTCTACCTCAGAGCTACACCCCCAGCCCTATTTTTTATTCTTTATTTTTGAAACAGGGTCTCACTAGGTTGGGGAAGGCCTCACTAAGTAGCTGAGGCTGGCAGGGAATCCAGATCCTCCGATCTCAGTTTCCCAAGTATTGGGATTACAGGCATGCGCCACCACACCTGACTTTGTATGGTTACTTTATTACATGCCAAAAGACATCTCATGTAATTCATTATACATTCTTATAATAGATACTCTGTTATCATTGAATTTGAAAGTAAAATGATGGAAACTGTTGGTATAATTATTAAAGGAATACTGATGTCAGCATTATTATTTAACTCATTGGATTTTTGGCCTATACATGTTAAGGAAATTGGAAAAGTAATGAAAAAGGGGGAGATGGAATTATCTTCATTTGCTGGTAAGGATCTTTATTAGAGAATTAATAAAATTCATGAGAGTTTAGTGGAGTACCTAGATGAATTATAGCTATTAAAAAGATAGCAGGCCGGGTCTAGTGGCGCATGCTTGTAATCCCAGTACTTGGGAGGCTGAGACAGAAGGATTGCAGGTTCGCGGCCAACCTCACTCAGTTACTTAGTGAGGCCCTCCACAACTTAGACTCTGTTTCAAAATAAAAGATAAAACTAGGGCTGGGGGTGTAGCTCGGAGGTAGAATGCCCCGGGGTTCAATCCCCAGTACCGAAACAAAAAAAGATAGCATTATTTCTATAAATCTACTTCCTAGTTAGATGGTGTAATGAAAAACTTAACTATTTCCAACAGCATCTAAAAAGTACTTAGGTCAGATAAAAGACAACTTGAATGAATGGGGAGACCTTTTTTTTTTTTTTTGCAGTACCGGGGATTGAACCCAGGGGCATTCTACCTCTGGGCTACACCCCCAGCCCTATTTTTTATTCTTTATTTTGAAACAGGGTCTCACTAAGTTGCAGAGGCCTCACTAAGTAGCTGAGGCTGGCCGCGAACCTGGATCCTCCTGTCTCAGCCTCCCAAGTACTGGGATTACAAGCGTGCGCCACCATGCTTGGCTCCATTTTTTAAGTGTAAGAAATATTATGTCAGTTATTCCTAAATTAAGATATAAATGTCATATATTTCTGGAGAAAATATCAGTGGTTAGTTTTGAACAATAATAGGTGTGCACATACACAAATTAGTTTCACTAGAGTAGTGTGATAACATAAGATTAGTTAGGTTAATAATGATACAAAATAGATAGCCCCAAGATAGATATTATTTTTAAGAATTTGATATATTAATTAATGGCAAGTTGAAGGAATTCACTACTTAATTAGAGAAGAAAAAGAAAAATGCCTAATCCCAAATGGACTAAAACCAGTGCTGGCAAAGTATCAGTGGTTAGCCAAATTCAATCTATCTCATTTTTCCCCCCGCCCACTGCTTTTGTAAATAAAGTTTTTTGGTTTTGGTTATGGTTTTGTGGTACTGGAGCTAGAACCCAGGGGAGTTCTACCTCTGAGCTACACCCCCAGTCCTATTTTTTTTTTTATTTGGAAACAGGGTTTCACTAAGTTGCTGAGACTGGCAGTGAACCTGTGATCCTCCTGTCTCAGCCTCCCAAGTACTGGGATTACAGGCATGTGCCACCACGCCCAGCTATAAATAAAATTTTTGTGTGTGTGTGTGTGGTACTGGGGATGGAACCTAGGGGCATTGTGCCTCCGAGCTATACCCCCAGCCCTATTTTATTCTTTATTTTGAAACATGGTCTAAGTTGCAGAGGACCTCTCAAGTTACTGAGGCTGGCCAAGAACCTGTGAGCCTCCTGTCTCCGCCTCCCAAATACTGGGATTACAAGCGCGCGCCACCATGCCCGGCTCGTTATGAACCCTTTTAACTAATAATTCCACTTTAATAATTAAGGAATGAGTATTCACAAAGATATTCATCATGGCATTATTGATTGTATTAAATGTGTAGAAACACTAAATGAACCAACATTGGCTTATATAGTTATATAATATCAGTGTCTTTCAGGGCCATATTAGAACCTAAGGCAAAAGGAAAGAAGATAATGTCTTTATTTAAAGTTTTGGTATTTTGTTCACTATGGATTTTTACATAAATTTTGATATTTAAAAGTACTGTATTAATATACTATCTTAATCACTGAGCATTTGGTGCCCTTTTGTGTTTGAGGCAAGTGCATTCACCACACTTCAGTCACATCAGTGTGTAATTGTCTATGTCTGTAAGTAACATATGTATTGATATTTCTCAAACTTGAATAATGTTCTGACACTCCTCTAACACAAAAATGAGTATGTCTGAGATACCCCAGAATTCCAATAAGGGGTCTTAGAGTGTTTTGCAAGCTTCATTGTGATAAACAGGATCTTGAGAGTTAAATCTGTCATTTAATGATATCAGTGCAGCAGTATAATTGTAAGCACAAACAACAGGACTGAAAATTTATATTAGAACTCAGATATATAATGGTTATTTGTGACTTAAGATAGGTTCATATGAATTTAAAAATTATGAAAATAATGTAATTAAAAATTTTTTTTAGAATTCTCACACTACGTTGGTCTCAGAGTTTCTTGGACTCCAATCTTAGAAACATTGGCATTTAGCCATTTGAAGTTACTTGAAGTAATGTGCAATAATATGTTGAAGTTCAAATGATTGAAGCTCAAATGATTTGAGTTAGCAAAATATCAGTTTTTAAGAATAGTTTATTTAGAATAATTAAACCTGTGTAAAAATAGGAAACCTTTAGCTGGGTGCAATGGTACATGCCAGTAATCCCAGTATTTGGGAGGCTAATACAGGAGGATCGAAAGTTCAAGGCTAGCCGTGGCAACTTAGCAAGACCCTGCTTCAAAATAATTATGGCAGGGGTTGTAACTCAGGGATAGAGTGCCCCTGGATTTAATCCACAGTTCCACAAAACAACAACAAAAAAAAGATGATGATGATGATGAAAAACTAAAAACTTTAGCCCGGCGTGGTGGCGCATGCTTGTAATGCCAGTACTTGGGAGGCTGAGACAGGATGATCCACACTTAGCGAGACCATGTTTCCAAAAGTCTGGGGGTGTAGCTTGGTTGTAGAATGCCCCTGGGTTTAATCCCCAGTACCAGTACAGCAAAAAAAAAAAAAAAGAAAAAAAGAAAACCTTTTAACAGAGGAAGGGAAAAGACTGGAAAGAAATATATCAAAAGAATAACTGGTTCTTTTGGGGTGATGGAAATACGATTCAAATTTTTTCTTATTTCTACTTATCTTTTTCTATAATGACTGTATTACTTTTATAATAAGTAGTAGCTTTTATAATGTAATACTAAAATAGAATTTTCACAAGTGATTTATAAATATCTAATGCCACAGGATAATTACATAGCTTTCTTTTTTTCTTATTCTCCCAATGTATACAAATGTACCCTTATTGTTAATTATAGATTGTTTACTATTTTGTATTTTATTATTTCTTATTAATGTTAATGGTGTAGATATTTTCAACCTATATATGGCAGTAGGAAAATGTCTTGAATGTCTGGAATTCTTTAGGTATTTATTGTTTTCTCTGTGTATTTATTTTATTTTATTTTTTTCCTTTTTAAAGGAGTATAGTCATGGCCAACAGCAAAAAACTCAAGAGGGGGAACTGAAAATTAGTGCTGTGTTTTCAGTCAGTGGCAGTCCTCTTGGTAAGAAACAACTGAATAAATGCATCTTATTTATTCTGATTGACATGAATGAGAGGAAGTTTCTGTTTGTATTAATAAATTATGCAGTTCTCTCTGTCCATTTAGAATACTTTTAAATTGTATCTTGCATAATTACTGTTGGGTTTCAAGACTAGTTCTAGAAGAAAAGAAAAAAAAAGAATAGATACTTAAAATGCATGGTAAAAAGTAAAACATTTTTTCTTTCAATTTTTTTTTAAGCTCCACAGTTGACTACTGGCTTTCAGCCTTCACTGGCATCATCTGGCATGAATAAAATGCTTCCTTCAGTTCCAGCCACAGCTGTTCGAGTTTCCTGTTCTGGTTGTAAAAAAATCCTCCAGAAGGGGCAAACTGCTTATCAGAGGAAAGGGTCTACTCAGCTTTTCTGCTCTACACTGTGCCTCACTGGATACACAGTTCCACCTGCCCGCCCACCGCCTCCTCTCACCAAGAAAACTTGTTCAAGTTGCTCAAAGTATAGCAGAATTCTAAATTATCTTGTTTCTTTCCTTTCTTTTAACATACTTTGTTCTTAGCCTTCATGATATGTTTAATTTTCTACATTTCTGTGGTTTTTACAGAAATACCACATTATTTAATGCCAACATGTTGCTGCTTTCAGTCTTTCTGGGTGCTAGGTGCTCAGCTTTCTTTTAGCTTTAAATAATGTGCCTTTTATGTATTAATAAGTCAACCTTTTCATCTTGGTTAGTTTAGAGATGCTTTAAAGAACAAAAAGTACACATTTAGGGTTATTGTAATATCACAGTATTTTATTTTCTAACTAGACAATGGATAATTGAGTCTAACAAATACTTAAAATCATATTTCCTGTTCTGTTATATAATTGGAATTTATTTAATATTTTTCTTCTAAACGTTAAATGACTTCCAATGCATATATTTTTATCTTAGTATTTTTTAACTAGCTCAGAAAGTTCATTGTAATGTTGAACAACAAAACAGGAGTATGCCCCTATGATTTTTTTTTTCGTGGTACCGGGGATTGAACCCAGAGGCATTTTACCTCTGAGCTACAGCCCTGGCCCTATTTTTTATCCTTTATTTTGAAACCGGGTCTCTCGAAGTTGCGGAGGGCCTCACTAAGTAGCTGAGGATCCACGAACCCGGATCCTCCAGTCTCTGCCTCCCAAGTACTGGGATTACAAGCATGCGCCACCACGCCCGGCCCCCTATGATCTTAATAAGGTCATGTAGATCTATTTTATAAGGTTATTGTTAAACTGTTTAAATGAGTAAATCAGAAAAAGAGGAATAATGTTCTTTTTGTCTTGAAACTTGTCAACCACGCCGGGCGTGGTGGCGCACGCTTGTAATCCCAGTACTTTGGGAGGCGGAGACCGGAGGATCCTGGTTTGTGGCCAGCCTCAGCTCTTTCTCTCTTTCTCTCTCCCTGTCTGTCTGTCTGTCTGTCTGTCTCTCTCTCTACTTAGTGAGGCCCTCCGCAACTTCGTGAGACCCGGTTTCAAAATAAAGTATAAAAAAATAGGGCCGGGGGTGTAGCGCGGAGGTAGAACGCCCCTGGGTTCAACCCCTGGTACCGCAAAAACAAAACAAAAAAAAAACTTGTCAACCTCTATTCAAACCATGATTTATTATTTTATCTATTAGTATTATAAGGGAAAAAGATGGTCCCTCATCTGATTCAGTTAGACAAAGGCTTAAAAGAAATTTAGCCGGGCGTGGTGGCGCACGCTTGTAATCCCAGTACTTTGGGAGGCGGGAGACTGGAGGATCCGGGTTCGCGGCCAGCCTCAGCTCACTCTCTCTCTCTCTCTCCCCTCCCCCCCTCTCCCTCTCCCTCCCTGTTTCTCTCTCTCTGTACCTATTGAGGCCCTCCACAACTTCGTGAGACCTGGTTTCAAAATAAAGTATAAAAAAATAGGGCCGGGGGTGTAGCTCAGAGGTAGAACGTCCCTGGGTTCAATCCCTGGTACTGCAAAAAAAAGAAATTTAAATATGGTAGATTTTCCAGAAGTTAGTTACATGCACATCCTTTAATGCTTCATTTCTTTGAAATAACTGGAAAGAGTAAATTCGTGTGTGTATGTTTGTGTGGTACTGGTATTGAACCCAGGGGCATTTTTTCTTCTGAGCTACATCCCCAGTCTCGTTTGATTTTTTTTTATTTTGAAATGGGGTCTTGCTAAGTTGCTGAGGGCCTCACTAAGTTGCTAAGACTGGCTTCAAACCTGCAATCTTTTTGTCTGATCCTCCCAAGTATTGGGATTACAGGCATGTGCCACTGCGCCCAGTGAGAGAGTAAATTTCAGTTATTTGGGTACTTAAATAGAAGTTTAAGAAACTACCATGATTCATGTATCCAAGGGTAGATAGAATTTTAGTTTCCTTTGGATGTTTTGTTTTCTTGTGACATCACTGCCATTTAAAGTGACAAAAACAAACTGCAACTTTTTGTTCTGTGATTATCTCTTTTAAGGTTAAACAGGTTGTACATGCCTAATCCAAAAACCCGAAATTTGGTTCAAAATTTGAAACTTTGAGTACCAATACAATGATCAAAAAAAAAATTTTTTTTTTTTTTGGTGGTACTGGGAATGGAACCCAAGGGCATTCTACCTCTGAGCTACATCCCCAGCCCTATTTTTATTCTTTATTTTGAAACAGGGTCTCACTAAGTTGCGGAGGGCCTCACTAAGTAGCTGAGGCTGGCCACGAACCTCCTGTCTCAGCCTCCCAAGTACTGGGATTACAAGTGTGCGCCACCATGCCCGGTTGAGCACCAATATAATGATTAAAAAGTTTTGGATTTTGGAGTAGCTCAGATTTTGAATTAGAGTCACTTACCTGGTAAAGTCTTAGCAAATATTCCCAAATCTGAAAAACTCTGAAATCTAAACACTCTGGTCCCAAGCATTTTAGGAAAGGGACATTTATCCTGGAACATATTCTTTTCCATATTTCTGTGGTATCAAATGTTTATCTCTTTGGGTCTGTTTAATGTTCATATGTAGCTAAAAGTCATTTTGAACCACGTATATTGAGGAAAAGCCAGCTTAAGAGATTTCATACCATTTTTTGATGAAATTTGATAAATAAGATTGGTGTTTTCATGACTTAAAATTTGAGGAGTAAATTCAAGCAATCTATTATACAAAGTGGCCACTATAGCTAATATATTCTTGAGAAATTCTGAGAGTGCCTAAAGTGTCCTCACCACAAAATTGGTAACTGTGTGAGGTAATACATATGGTAATTGGCTAGATTTAGTCATTACACTATATATATATGTACTTTAACACATTATGTTGCACATGGTAAATATAATACAGTATTATTATCTGTAAATGTAAAAAACAAAAAGTACATAAACCCTAAAGGTAGGAACTTACCTTGCGGTATCCACTGCTATATAGCACATAAGGTAGATGTTTAATGATTATTTAAATGAATTATTTAGTGACCCTCGCTTTGGAAAACAAAAAACTATTCTTACTGTTTTATAGCTAACAGTTTGTGTGATATTGTTAAATGATTTCTACATAATGTTTTTGGCATGTTTAATAAAAACAGACTTTCTTTGTAGTTTGGATTATAATACAAGGTTTTAAAAATGAATACTTAGGTATATATTATGTCTGTAAATTATATATTCCAGTATAGTCATCATCAGATTATAAGATTAAGAAAAATTGAAAATTCAAATTTTGGGGGTTTTTTTGGCCTGCTTCCTATTTAGCCATGAAATAATTTGGCATACTAACTTCCTTCTATGTATCTTTATTTTATTCTTATTTTAGGGATCAGTAATTTCTAAACTTTCAGTGATATTTCTTTTTTTTTTTTTTTTTGCGGTA
>PVJS01044024.1:0-16792 GCA_004027185.1 Glis glis | reverse complement strand
AAAAAAAAAAAAAAAAAAAAAGTATAAAAAATAGGGCCGGGGGTGTAGCTCGGAGGTAGAATGCCCCTGGGTTCCATCCCTGGTACCGCAAAAAAATAAATAAATAAATAAATAAATAAAATAAAAAATAGTTCTTTATTAAGGGAGTTATTGTTCAGATTTAATTGTATAGGGAAAAAACTTTTTTTTTAATCTAGAGTTGAAATGAAAATTAGGAGACTAATTCCAAAATCACAGATCAGAAACTCGTCTTTTTTCCCCCTAACTTTGTTGCTACTGGATGTCCCATACACATTCTTATATTAATAATTTATAAGATGTAAATAAAGTGTGTTAGCTGGGCGTGGTGGCGCACGCTTGTAATCCCAGTCTTTAGGAAGCTGAGACTGGAGAATCCGGGTTCGCGGCCAGCCTCAGCTACTTAGTGAGGCTCTCTGCAATTTAGTGAGACCCTGTTTCAAAATAAAGAATAAAAAATAGGGCTGGGGTGTAGCCCGGAGGTAGAATGCCCCTGGGTTCAATCTCTGGTACCGTCAAAAAATAAATAAATAAATAAATAATAAAAAAATAGGCCTGGGGGTGTAGCTTGGAGGTAGAATGCCCCTGAGTTCAACCCCCAGTACCGCAAAAAAAAAAATAAATAAATAAAAAATAAAGTGTGATCATATTTAATGGAAATTTTAACAAATTGATGACTATTCATTATATTAAATATAAAATACGTAAATAATGACAATAATTAAAATTATAATCTGGTTTAATTATAATTTATAAAATTACATGTGCAGAGCCGGGCGTGGTGGCTCACGCTTGTAATCCCAGTACTTGGGAGGCAGAGACCGGAGGATCCGGGTTCGCAGTCAGCCTCAGCTACTTAGTGAGGCCCTCCACAACTTTGTGAGACCCGGTTTCATAATAAAGTATAAAAAAATAGGGCTAGGGGTGTAGCTTGGAGGTAAAACGCCCCTGGGTTCAATCCCCGGTACTGCAAAAAAAAAAAATTACATGTGCAAATATATTATGATGGATTTTAATTTAAGAAGTATATGAAAGCCAGGCATGGTGGCGCAAGCTTGTCATCCCAGTACTTTGGGAAGCGGAGACTGGAGGATCCGGGTTCACAGCCAGCCTCAGCTCTCTCTCTCTCTCCTTCTCTCTCTCTCTCTACCTAGTGAGGCCCTCCACAACTTCGTGAGACCCAGTTTCAAAATAAAGTATAAAAAAATAGGGCCAGGGGTGTAGTGCAGAGGTAGAACGCCCCTGGGTTCAATCCCCGGTACCGCAAAAAAAAAAGAGAAGTATATGAAAATGTTAACTTCATATAAATATTAGATCAGGGTGGATAAAACTTTTTTTTGTGTGTGGCACTGGGGATTAAACCCAGGGATATTCTACCTCGGAGCTACATCCCCAGCCCTTTTTTATTTTATTATTGGAAACAGGGTCTCACTAAGTTTCAGAGGGCCTCACTAAGTAGCTGAGGCTGGCCGCGAACCTGGATCCTCCTGTCTCAGCCTCCCAAGTACTGGGATTACAAGCGTGCGCCACCACGCCCAGCAAAACTTTTGTTAAGTATTAAATACACAGAATGAAACCAGTCACGGTGGTGCATGCCTGTAATCCTAGTACTTGGGAGGCTGAGACAAGAGGGTCACAGGTTCGAAGCCAGCCTCAGCAATTTACTGAGACTCTCAGCAACTTAGTGAGACCCTGTTTCAAAATAAAAAATAAAATAGGGCTGGGGGTGTAGCTCGGAGGTAGAACGCCCCTAGGTTTTATCCCCAGTGCTACTACTGCTAAAAATAAATAAATAAATAAATAAATAAGGGATGTAGCCAGGTGTGGTGGCGCACACTTGTAATCCCAGTACTTTGGGAGGTGAAGACCAGAGGATCCGGGTTCGCGGCCAGCCTCAGCGCTCTCTCTCTCTCTCTCTCTCTCTCTCTCCACCTAGTGAGGCCCTCTGCAACTTCGTGAGACCCGGTTTCAAAATAAAGTATAAAAAAATAGGGCCGGAGATGTAGTGCGGAGGTAGAATGCCCCTGAGTTCAATCCCCGGTACCGCAAAAAAAAAAAAAAAATAAGGAATGTAGCTCAGTGGTAGAGTGACCCTGAATTTAATTTCCAATACCACAAAATAAATGAATAAATAAATAAATAAATAAATAAATGTAGGTATAATGATGTTCCTTTTTATTATTATTATTATTATTATTATTATTGTTTTTTGCGGTACTGGGGATTGAACCCAGGGCATTGTACCTCCAAGCTACATCCCCAGCCCTATTTTTTTATTCTTTATTTTGAAACAGGGTCTCACTAAGTTGTGGAGGGCCTCACTAAGTAGCTGATGCTGGCCGCGAACCCAGATCCTCCTGTCTCAGCCTCCCAGGTACTGGGATTATAAGCGTGGGCCACCACTTCTGGCTCCTTTTTATTATTATATCAAATTATAAAAATTTAATTGTACCTACATTTTCAGAACTTAATGTATAAGAGATAAGATTCAGGTAATTGGTGAACTCTTTATTTTTTTTTGAACCAGATAGAGTTTTCTATTTACCTGTGAATTCTTCATATATTTGTTTATGCTGTATGATAATCATTCAGATATTTAACTAGAATTTATTAGGTATCTTTTCTAGGCTTAATATTTGCCTACGTGATGTTTGGCTATGATAATCTTATTTTTAAAACCAAAAAAAAAAAACTGGACACAAAGTCAGACATAGTGGCACATGCCTGTAACCCCAGTACTTGAGAGGCTGAGACCCTTAGCAACTTAGTGAGACCCTGTCTCAAAATTAAAAAATAAAATAAGGCTGAGGTGTAGCTCAGAGGTAGAATGCCCCTGGGTTCACCCTCCAGTACTGAAGAGAGAGAGAGAGAGAGAGAGAATTGAGAGTATTAAGTAAGGTAATATGTATATGTGCACATAAGCCTTAGAAAAACACCATGTGCTATGTTATTATTTCATAGTAGCAGTTCAAAGAAGAAAGTGACATTGATTATATTCTAGTAAAAATATTATAACTGGTAGAAAAATTGTGACATAAATCTTTTGATTTCATGTAATCCTTTTTTTGTACTTAAGATTTAATCCAGGGACAATATACCACTGAGCTACACCCCAACCCTTTTTTAATTTTTTTTTAAATTTTAGCTAGGCATGGTGGCACAGGCCTATAATTCCAGAACGTGGGAGGCTGAGACAGGAGGATCACAGGTTTGAGGCCAGCCTCAGCAATTTAGCAAAATCCTTAGCAATTTAGCAAAATCCCAAGAAACTTAATGAGACCTTGTTTCAAAATTAAAAAAAAAAATTTGTGTGTGTTACTGGGGGTTGGACCCAGAGGCATTATACCTCTGAGATACACCCCCAACCCTATTTTTTACTTTTTATTTTGAAACAGGGTCTCACTAGGTTGCTGAGAGTCTCACTACATTGCTGAGGCTGTCCTGGAACCTGAGATCCTTCTGTCTCAGCCTCCCAAGTACTGGGATTACAAGCTTGTGCCACCACACCTGGCTCTGGTTCTGCTTCTTAATTCCTACTTTTACAATAGTACTTTTGGCAAATCTGGATGAAGTATTAATAGAATAGAAATAATGCTATTTATTGAGCATGTAGTTTACAAAGCATATACTATGTGTTAGGCACTGTTCTAAGGAGCTGCGGATGTAACAGTGAGTAAAAAGCTCCTGTCCTCATGGAGTGTGCAGGCTAGAGGGAGATGCAGGGCAATCAAATAATTATACAAGTAAAGCCGGGCATGGTGGCGCTCACTTGTGAGGCCCTCCTCAACTTAGTGAGATCCTGTTTCAAAATAAAGAATAAAAAAATAGGGCTGGGGGTGTAGCTCAGAGGTAGAATGCCCCTGGGTTCAATCCCCAGTACCACAAAATATTATTATTATTATACAAGTAAATATAAAGCTGTTTTGTGGTAGGTGCTAAAAGAGATGTGCATGGTGTTCCAAGAGAATACAGCAAACAGCGATTTCACTTAGTCACGGTGGTCGGTCTAGGCTCCCACGAGGAAGCAGCAGATGAGAACTGAAGGACAAGTATGAGTTGCCAGAGACAGGGAAGATTATTCCCAGCTGAGAAAATTGCACCAGCAAAGATGGAGGCCAGCAGGCAGTACTGAAATAGTGAGTGTGGCTGGAGAAGAAAGTCAAGATAGTATAACATGAAACTGAAGGAGGTAAGGAGGCTGGAGATGTGGCTCAGTGGTAGAGTGTTTGCCTAGCATGCACAAGGCCCTAGGTTTGATGCCCAGCACCACCACACAAAACAAATTAAAAAAAAAAAAAGGGAGGGAGGCGGACCGGAGGATCCAGGTTTGTGGCCAGTCTCAGCTACTTACTGAGGCCCTCTGCAACTTTGTGAGACCTGGGTTCAGTAAAGGATAAAAAATAGGGCTGGGGGTGGAGCGCGGAGGTAGAACGCCCCTGGGTTCAATCCCCGGTACAGCAAAAAAAAAAAAAAAAGGGAAAGTAGATGAAGGACCACAATGACTAGGGTTTTTGTTTGTTTTCTTTTTTATGGTCCTAGAGATTGACCCAGAGGCATTCTACCTTCAAGCTACACCCTCAGCTGTTTTTATTTTTTGTTTTGAAACAGGGTCCCATTGGGATGCTAAGGCTATGTTGCTGAGGCTGGCTTCAAACCTGCGATCCTCCTGTCTCAGCCTCCCAAGTACTGGGATTACAGGTGTGCACCACCACGCCCAGCTGACTAGGGTTTTGAAGGCTGTGCTAAGGAGTTTGGGCTTTAAGAAAAATAAAGAACACTGAGGATTTAAATTCAGTGTGACATGGGAGCTGAAGTTATAGCTCATGGTGGAGCACTTGCCTAGCATGTGCAAGGCCCTGAGTTTGATCCCCAGCAGCAAAAAACAAAATCAACAAAACTAATGTGACATGATTCAACCTTATTATTTATTTATTTGTGTGTGTGTGTGTGTGTGTGTGTGTGTGTGGCACTGGGGATTGAACCCAAGCTACACCCCCAGCCCTATTTTATTTCTTATTTGGAAAGAGGGTCTCACTAGGTTGATGAGAGTGTCACTACTTGCTGAGGCTGTCCTCGAACCTGCGATCTTCCTGTCTCAGCCTCCCAAGTACTGGGATCACAGGCATGCACCAACACGCCCGGCCCCACCTTATTTTTTTAAAAACCCAATCTGAGGCTGGAGATGTAGCTCAGTGGTAGAACACTTACCTAGTTTGTGTGAAGCCCTGGGTTCCATCCCCAGTACCACAAAAATAAACAAACAAAATACCCACTCTGTAGTGTGGAGGGCTGCTCTATAGGAGGAAGAGCTAATACAGGTTAATGAAGAGTTACCCTTTCAGGCCAGAGATGATTGGCTCAGCTCTGCATGGTGATGGTAATAATAGTAGGAAAATTAAACTCATTTGAGAGATATTTAAAAGAAAAAAAGCCCAGAGATTTTTATGGACCAAATAATGGGGAATAAGGAAAATGTGTTTTTTTAATGAAATATAGTGATGCTTTAGAGAGATAAAATGATTTGCAATCATATTAAAACAAAATAACATCAGGCACAGTGGTACATGCCTCTAATCCTAGCAATTTGGGAGTCTGAGGCAGAAGGATTGCAAGTTAAGGAGTCCAGCCTGGCCAACTTGGTAATACTCTGCCTAAAATAAAGAATAAAGCTGGGTGTGGTGGCACACGACTGTAATCCCAGTACTCGGGAAACTGAGCTAGGAGGATCACAGGGTCGAGGCCAACCTCAGCAACTTAGCAAGACCCTTAGCAACTCAGTGAGACCCTATTTCAAAATAAAAAATAAAAAGGGCTGGGGGTGTAGTTCAGAGGTACAACACCCCTGGGTTCAATCCCCAGTGCTTCTACTGCTAATAATAAACAAACAAATAAATAAATAATAAGGGATGGGGATGTAGCTCAGTGGTAGAGTGGCCCTGGGTTCAATCCCCAATACCACAAAATAAATAAATCCTCCCAAAGTGTAGTTGAAGATTAAGTTCTATTAACCAAGATAGTACTTTTTATTTATTTATTTATTTATGTATTTATTTATTTATTTATTTTGTGGTACTGGGATTGAACCCAGGGGCATTCTACCTCTGAGCTACACCCCCAGCCCTATTTTTTTTTATTTTGAAACAGGGTCTCACTAAGTTGCAGAGGGCGTCACAAAGTAGCTGAGGCTGGCCTGCGATCTTCCTGTCTCAGCCTCCTAAATACTGGGATTACAAGCATGCACCACCACGCCCGGCTAAGATAGTACTTTTTAACTGGAAATAATCACCTATAAAAAGTATTAGTAAAATTCTAAATCATTTCTAATTTTGGTGCTAACGATGATATGGCATGTTATCTTGTCTTCTTACAAAACTTGAAGTGGCATTTTGGGTGTATTTTTAACTCTGTGCGTGCAGGTCGTGTCTGCACTGTTGATAGTGACTCAGTACTCTTAAATGTCTTTCACCGCAGCATGACAAGAGCCTTTACAGGTATTAAAGTTCACAATACCTCTGACAAACAGTTTATAGGTAATTAAATTCTGTGATCTACCCACTTGACATATGAATCAGTTCCCTGTTAATATATTCTTACATATTTAAAATGAAATGAGAATTTTGATTTAAGTAATAATAATGGCACAAGCCACAGAGAAATTCAAATGAATTTAAAATAGCCATGAAAACTCCTAAATTTAAAAATAGATCTCCTTTAGAAATATATAAAACTTTACACATGAATGGGTTGAAGGTGGACCTAGAATATTAAAAATTCATTCTTCAAAAAGTATTTTTGAAGCTGGGCGTGGTGGCGCACGCTTGTAATCCCAGTACTTCGGGAGGAAGAGACCGGAGGATCCGGGTTCGCGGCCAGCCTCAGCTCTCTCTCTCTCTCTCTCTCTCTCCCTGTCTCTCTCTCTCTCTCTCTACTTAGTGAGGCCCTCCACAACTTCGTGAGACCCGGTTTCAAAATAAAGCATAAAAAAAATAGGGCCGGGGGTTTAGCGCGGAGGTAGAACGCCCCTGGGTTCAATCCCCGGTACCGCAAAAAAAAAAAAAAAAAGTATTTTTGAGCCGGGCGTGGTGACACACACAGTACTTGGGAGTACTTGGGAGGTGGAGACAGGAGGATCGCAGGTTCCGGGCCAGTCTTAGCTACTTAGTGAGGCCCTCTGCAACTTAGTAAGACCCTGTTTCAAAATAAAGAATAAAAAGAAAAATAGGGCTGGGGGTGTAGCTCAGAGGCAGAATGCCCCAGGGTTCAATCCCCAGTACCGAAAAAAAAAGTATTTTTGAAGCCGGGCATGGT
Organism: Glis glis; assembly: GCA_004027185.1. Taxonomy (NCBI): domain Eukaryota; kingdom Metazoa; phylum Chordata; class Mammalia; order Rodentia; family Gliridae; genus Glis; species Glis glis. The sequence goes on along the minus strand of PVJS01044024.1, from coordinate 9,466 downwards.
GGCACACGCTTGTAATCCCAGTGCTGGGAGACTGAGACAGGAGGATCTGGGTTCACAGCTAGCCTCAGCTACTTAGTGAGGCCCTCTGCAATTTAGTGAGACCCTGTTTCAAAATAAAGAATAAAGCTGGGCATGGTGGTGCTTGCTTGTAATCCCAGTACTTGGGAGGCTGAGACTGGAGGATCCAGGTTCATGGCCAGCCTCAGCTACTTAGTGAGGCCCTCCACAACTTAGTGAGACCCTGTTTCAAAATAAATAATAAAAAAAAATAGGGCTGTAGCTGTAGCTTGGAGGTAGAATGCCCCTGGGTTCAATCCCCAGTACTGCAAAAAAAAAAAAAAAAAGTATTTTTGGAACTTGTATCCCTCACTTTCCTAAATAAAACCTCTTTTTCTCTGAAAAAAAAAAAAGTATTTTTGGAGCCCACTGGCAGCACCACTAGTACTCAGGAGGCTGAGACAGTAGGATTGAGGGCAGCCTCAGAAATTTGGGAAAACTCTCAGCAACCTAATGAGACTATTTCAAAATAAAAAAATAAAAAGAGCTGGGGGTATAGCTTGGAGGTAGAACACCCCTGGGTTCAACACCCAGTACAAAAAACAAAAACCAGTAGCACCAGCATTTGTCCTTGAGGTCCCTGAAGTCCAATAAGAGAAACCATCAAGGAAACAAATCCTTATAATACAAAGTGACAAGTGCTGTAACAGAGGCATTTACAAAGTGCTGTTCTATTCATGCACAAGGACAATGGCTTATAAAAAGGCAAAAGATCTTACTCTAATAACAATCTCCAAGACAATTAACAATATCAATTTTTCTAAAGCACAATGACACATTTCTGTGATACGAAATAATGAAGAGCCCCATGAGATCACAGAAAAAGCTGATTCTCAGGTAAGCATCTAATTTAAACCTGTTTTATAGATGTGTTAACCCTACCACTGAGGGATATCTGAGTTTGCCCAGAAGTTTAGTGAGAAGCTGGGCCTGGTGGCTCATGCTTGTAATCCCAGTACTTGGGAGGCTGAGACAGGAGGATCACAGGTTCAATGATAGCCTCAGCAAATAGTGAGGCTCTCGTCAACCTAATGAGACCGTTTCAAAAATAAAAATAAAATAGTGCTGGGTGTGTAGCTCTGAGGTAGAATGCCCCTGGGTTCAATCCCCAGTGCCAACACACACAAAAAAAGTTTAATGAGTAGAGTTAATAGTTGAGATTAAATTTCCTGGCTTCTATTGGTGTTCTTTCCATTCCCCTTGGAACATGTATTTATTACATGATGGAAGAAAGGAGAAATCCAGTCAGGCATGGTGGCACATGCCTGTAATCTCAGCTACTTTGGGAGCTGAGGCAGGAGGACCACAAGTTAGAAGCCAGCCTGGGTAATTTAGCGGGACCCTGTCTCAAGATAAAAAATAAAAAGGGCTGAGGATGTAGCTCACTGGTAGAGTGCTACTGGGTTCATTTCCCAGTACTGGGGAAAAAAGAGAGAGACCCAGTTTCAATCTCTTGAGTTCTTACAATGGAAATGCAAAAATCACAATACAGATTTTTCATTCATTCATTCAGAATATATTAAATAAGGAACTATAATGTGTCATGTATTGTTTTTAAAGGAGGAAGACATTGTCCCTGCCCACCTCCATCTCAGGATTATTGACATATAAACACATGGTACAATGTATTATAAGAACTATGTAAGCCAGGTGTGGTGGCACACACTTGTAATCCCAGTACTTGGGAGGCTGACACCGGAGGATCCAGGTTCGCGGCCAGCCTCAGCTAATTAGTGAGGCCTTCCACAACTCAGTGAGACCCTGTTTCAAAATAAAGAATAAAAAATAGGGCTGGGGGTGTAGCTCGGAGGTGGAATGCCCCTGGGTTCAACCCCCAGTACCGCAAAAAAAAAAAAAAAGAACTATGTAGAGGAATAAAGGTTTCAAGAAAGAAGTGTTTAGTGTTTTGGGTGTTGGGGGCTGGGGTTACAGGAAGATGCTAGGTGCATCTTCTATAGGAAGATGGGGATTGAACCCAGGGGCATTCTACCTCTGAGCTTAGTCTAGTATGTATTTTTAATCTGTACTTGCACAATGGTGGTTTGATCCATATAATTATATCAGTTTGTACAAAATATAATTTGGGGACAATAGTTTTTATTTTGGCCAAAGTTAGGTAAGAACTTTTGGACCCATTTAGTTTTTCGTGGGTCCTACTTATTTGGAGATTTTTTATTTTTTTAGGTAGTACTGGGGATTGAACCCAGGGGCATTCTACCTCTGAGCTACACCCCGAGCCATATTTTATTTTTATTTTTGAAACAGGGTCTCACTAGGTTGATGAGAATCTCACTACTTGCTGAGGCTGTCCTCAAACCTGTGATCCTCCTGTCTCAGCCTCCCAAGTACTGGGATTACAGGCATGCACCACCACGCCCAGCTCCATTTTGAAAATTTGAGCCATTTTTATTGTCATTTATGTTTACTCTGAATGTTGAGCCACACTAATGAGCTTTTGTTCTTACACAGACCAGTTGCAACAGCTTTGGAATGTGTTTGTAAAATTAAGAGACAAAAACACAAAAGGCTACAGTTCAATATTGTCTTTTTATTAGATCAGCTACTTTGCTTCAGACTTTAAACTGTACACAGATAATGCAAGGAACAGTAAGTGCATAGTGCAGAGAACCTTCTGTGTTGTTTCTTAGGAGGTTTTTTTTGTGTGTATGGTATCGGAGATTGAACCCAGGGGCGTTCTACCTCCGCGCTACATCCCCGGCCCTATTTTTTTTATACTTTATTTTGAAACTGGGTCTCACAAAGTTGCGGAGGGCCTCACTAGGTAGAGAGAGAGAGAGAGAGAGAGAGAGAGAGAGAGAGACAGGGAGAGAGAGAGAGAGAGAACTGAGGCTGGCCGCGAACCCGGATCCTCTGGTCTCCGCCACCACGCCCGACTTCTTAGAAGTTTTAACATTTAAATATACTTCTCAAGATCCAAGCATGGGATGGAGGTGGGCTCCAGAAGATATAGGGCCCTACCTAGGTGTCACTACATTATTATGAGGAACAAAATTACATTAAAATCAAATTTCAGGCTATCCTTGAGGACTTGCATAGAAAGTTGTGTATCACCTAAACTGGGCGTGGTGGCGCACGCTTGTAATCCTAGTACTTGGGAGGCTGAGACAAGAGGATCACAGGTTCGTGGCCAGCCTTAGCTACTTAGTGAGGCCCTCTGCAACTTAGCGAGACCCTGTTTAAAATAAAGAATCAAAAATAGGGCTAGAGGTGTAGCTTGGAGGTAGAATGCCCGTGGCTTCAATCCCCAGTAAAACAATAAATAGATAAAAAAAAAGAAAAAGAAAGTTGTGTATCACCTAATAGATAATTTGTGAGCCTGAAGCCAATGGAGAGTCAGAGAAGCAAAATTCAGGCTAAAACAAACTTGCTACTTTGTTAGAACAGAGAATATAGTTATTGTTAGGCAGTTAAAGTCTAGGAAAAACAGAGAATACTCCATAGTTAGAAAGTCCCAGAGAATCTTTTTTTTTTTTTTTTTTTATGGTGCTAGAGATCAAACCCAGGGCTTTGTGCCTGAGAATATTTTTTTTTTTTTGGTACTGGGGATTGAACCCAGGGGTATTACATCACCAGCTATTTTATTTTTAATTTGAAACAGGGTCTCACTAAGTTATAGAGGGCCGCGCTAAATTGCTGAGGTTGGCTAGGAACCTGTGATCCCCCTGCCTCAGCCTCCCAAATACTGGGATTACAGGTGTGCACCATCACGCCAGGCTGAGTATCACGTGTGTGTATGTGGTACTGGGGATTGAACCCAGAGGCGTTCCACCTCTGAGCTACACCCCCAGCCCTATTTTATTTTATTATTATTATTATTATTATTATTATTATTATTTTGGTACTGAGAATTGAACCCAGAGGCATTCTACCTCCCAGCTACATCCCCAGACCAATTTTATTTCTTATTTGGAAACAGGGTCTCACTAGGTTGCTCAGGGCCTTACTAAATTGCTGAGGCTGTCCTTGAACCTGCAATCCTCCAGTCTCAGCCTCCCAAGTACTGTGATTACAAGCATGTGCCACCACACCCGGCTCTATTTTTTATTTTGAAACAGGGTCTCACTAAATTGTGGAGGACCTTGCTAAGTTGCTGAGGCTGGCCACGAACCTGCCATCCTTCTATCTCAGCCTCCCAAGTACTAGGATTACAGGTGTACACCACCACGCCGGCTGAGAATCATACTTTTGAAGTGATTGGGCTCTGGCCGCCACGTGAACCAGGACCTCCCTAGGACAGTGAGGAGAAGCCTTAACCTTTACAGTTGCCATGGCATACAGGCATCAGAGTGGGGGTGTGTGTGTTCGGTTGAGGTTGGCCTGCGTGAGCTCTGGGAAGGAACTGAAACACCACAGAAATAGAGGTGAGATGTGTGGGTGGAGCTGTACCTGTGAGAGACTGAGCACAGACAGCTGATAGATGTGGGCCTCAATCTTGTTACACTGGGCGCCCGCCCAACACGTCTAAAAAGGTAAACTCAAGTTAAAATGAACATAAAAGCCTAAAAGTAGAAAAGCAATATTTCAGGCTGTAAGAGATAAGGCATGATCAGTCCCACCCTTGTTGGGAGAAGAGAATAAAAACATTGGCTGCTTCGATTTTGCTGCTGTGCAGAAAAACTCCTTAAGAGTCTTTATAAACCTGGGCATGGTGGTGCACACCTGTAATCCTGGTACTTGGGAAGCTGAGACAGGAGGATCACAGGTTTGAGGCCAGCATGCAGTAATTTAGTGAGATCTTGTTTCAAAATAAGAAAGGGCTGAGGGTGTAGCTCAGTGGTAAAGCATCCCTTGGTTGAATCCCCAGTTCCACCAAAAAAGAAGAGTCTTTATAAACATAAACACTACATGAGAGGAAGAGACCAGGCACTGTGCTTAACACTTTGTCTGAAAGGTAACAATATACTTTCAAAGGTAACAATATATCACAGGTTTGAAACCAGTCTCGGCAATTTAGTGAGACTGTCAGAGCCTAGTGAGACCCTGTTTCAAAATAAAAAATAAATGAAACTTATTTTGAAGTAAGACATAAGGCAAGGATATAAATAATTTTTCCCCAGATAACTTGGAGGGGGGTTCCTGGGGACCGAATCAGGGCTATTCGCATGCTAGGTAAGCACTCTACCACTAAGCTACACTCCCAGTCCCCCAAATACTCTGCATGTGGACTTAATATCATTTTGAGTGACTCATGTTCCCTTACTGCTTCAAAATGCTGTCTTTCTGTATTTAAATTCTTACTTTTACTGGGGTTATTTCTGAACTTTCTGTTTTCTTTGGGGGGGGGTTGTTTTTGATACTGGGAATTGAACCCAGGAATGTGCTCCACCACTGAGTGACACCCCCAGACCATCTTCCTTTTTTAGACAGGGTCTCCCTAAGTTGCCCAGACAAGCCTTGAACTTGTGATCCTCCTGCCTCAATCTCCCAAATTGCTGGAATTATAGGGCGTGCCCCTAAAACTGGCTAGACTTTCTCTTGTTCCTTTGGGTTATCTGTGTATTTCCCCTCCTCCGTTTTGTTTTTGTTTGTTTTTGAGACAAGGTCTAGCCACATTGCCCAGACTGAGCTTGAATTTGCAATCCTCCTGATTTAGCCTCCCAAACAGCTGCAATTACAGGCGTGAGCCACTGGGCCCAGCTCCATTCTCCTTTTATAAGGGAAACTGAGTTTAGTTACTTGCCAGGCAAGAGAACACAAACCAGCCAAAATAATCAGTTCAATGATTCACTAAAGGGAGAAATGGTGGAGGTGATTTGGCTGTGCTAGAAGGGCAGGCGTCACTAATAGTTATGCTAATTTAGAACTGAAAATTTTCTTTCTAAATAGGAGCCCTAAAATTTCATTTTTTAACTTCTATTGGTTGGCTGTACAACATATGTTTTAATTCTTTTTTTGAAATAATTACAGATTATAGCCGGGCGTGGTGGCACACACTTGTAATCCCAGTACTTTGGGAGGTGGAGACCGGAGGATCCGGGTTCGCGGCCAGCCTCAGCTCTCTGTCTTTCTGTCTCTCTCTCTGTCTCTCTCTCTCTCTCTCCCTATCTCTCTGACTCTCTCTACCTAATGAGGCCCTCCGCAACTTCGTGAGACTCGGTTTCAAAATAAAGTATAAAAAAACATAGGGCCAGGGGTGTAGCGTGGAGGTAGAACACCCCGAGGTTCAATCCCCGGTACTGCAAAAAAAAAAAAAAAAAGAAAGAATTACAGATTATAATTGTACAGAGAGGGCCTATGTATCCTTCATCCAGTTTCCCCCAATATAAACATTTTGCATAACTACAATACAATATAAAACCCAGGAAACTGACATTAGTGCAACCCATAACATTTATTCAGATTTTAACAGTTTTACATGCATGCATGTGTTTTTGTTCTATGTGATTTTAGCACATATGTGGATCCATGTAATCACTACAATCATCAAAATACAGCACTGTGAATTCAGGCATGGTGGTGCCTGCTTGTAATCCCAGTACTTGGGAGGCGGAGAGAGGAGGATCATAGGTTTGAGGCCAGCCTCAGCAAATTAGTGAGGCCCTCCGCCCGCAACTTAGTGAGACCCTGTTTCAAAATAAAAAATAAAATAGGGCTGGGGTGTAGCTCAGAGGTAGAATGCCTCTGGGTTCCATCCCCAAAACCATAAAAAAAAAAAAATACAGCACTGTGATCTGGGTGCAGTGGCACATGCTTACCAGTACTTGGGAGGCTGAGACAGGAGGATCAAAGGTTTGAGGCCAGCACACAGTTATCTAGCGAGATCCATAAAAAAATAAATAAATGAGAATGTAGCTGAGAGGTAGAACACCCCTGGGCTCACTCCTCTGTCTGTCTGTCTGTCTGTCTGTCTGTCTCTCTCTCTCTCTCTCTCTCTCACACACACACACACACACACACACACACACACACACATACACATACACACACACGCACACACAAACACAACTATCCTATTACCACAAGGTTCACACTTGTCCCTCTCACTCCCAACTCTAACTCCTGGCAACCTATAAACTGTTTTCCAACTCTTTAATTTTGTCATTTTAAGATTGTTATATAGCCGGGCGTGGTGGCACATGCTTGTAATCCCACTTGGGAGGCTGAGACTGGAGGTTCTGGGTTCACAGCCAGCCTCAGCTACTTAGTGAGGCCCTCTGCAACTTAGTGAGACCCTGTTTCAAAATAAAGAATAAAAAATAGAGCTGGGGGGTGTAGCTCAGAGGTAGACTGCCCCTGGGTTCAATCCCCAGTTCCACAAAAAAAATTGTTATATGAATGGGATCATGCAATTTGTAGCCTTTTGAGGTTTTTTTTTTTCCTACTCAATTCCCTTAAGATCCATCTAAGTTGTTGTACGGATGTTGTTCCTTTTTATTGCTAAGTAGTATTCATGGTATGGATTTACCAGAGTTCATTTAAGTATTTACCTATTGAAGAACATATGAGTTGTTTCCAGTTTGGGACTATTATGGATAAAACTATGAACATTTGTGTATAGGTTTTTATGTGAAATTAAGTTTTCATCTCTCTGGGATAATTGCCCAGGAGTAAAATTGCTAGAGTGCATTTTTAGTTTTATAAGAAAATACTAAACTGCTTTCCAGAATGACTGCCATTTTACATTCCCACCAGCAATGTCTGCCTTTCTAGTATTTGGCACCCTTGTCAGGATGTGGTATTTTCATTATTATTTTAGCTATTCTGATAGGTGTGCCATGATATCTCCTTGTGGTTTCAATTTGCAGGCTCCTGGTGGCTAATGAGATTGAACATGAGAGCTGTGTCATCTGTATATCCTCTTCCATGAAATGTCTGATCATGTCGTTTAGACATTTTCTCATTAGATTTTTAAAACTGTTGCGTTTGAAAGTTATTTATATGTTATAGATATAAGTCCTTAGGTGGATATGTGGTTTTCAAAGGTTTCCTCCCAGTCTATAGCTTGATTTTTCTTCTTTGTTTTTTTTAATTTTTTAAAAAATTTTTTGTATATGTTTGTGTGTGGGAGGGGGTAGTGAGGATTGAATTCAGGGTTTCTCTGCCACTGAGCTACATATCCCCTGACCTTTTCATTGTTTCTTTTGAAACAGGGTCTCCTTAAATTGCCCAGGCTGGCCTCCAACTTGCCTTCCTGCTTCAGCCTCCAGAGTAGCTGGGATTACAGATGTGCACCATTGTGCCCTGCTTGTTTCTTTCTTTTTTCTTTTTCTTTCTTTCTTTCTTTTTCTTTTCTTTTTTTTTTTTTTTTTTTGCAGAACTGGGGATTGAACCCATGGGCATTCTACCTCTGAGCTCCACCCCCAGCCCTATTTTTTATTCTTTATTTTGAAACGGTCTCACTAGGTTGCGGAGGGCCTCACTAAGTAGCTGAGGCTGGCCGCGAACCTGTGATCCTCCAGTCTCAGCCTCCTAAGTACTGGGATTACAAGCGTGTGCCACCACGCCCGGCTTTTTTTTTTCTTTCTTCTTCTTCTTTTTGAACCCAGGGGTATTCTATCTCAGAGCTACACCCCCAGCCCTATTTTATTTTTTTTTTTTGAAACAGGGTCTCACTGAGTTGCAGAGGACCTCACTAAGTTGCTGAGGCTGGCCATGAACCTGTGATCCTCCTGTCTCAGCCTCCCCTTTAATTTTCTTACTAGGGTCATTAGCAGAACAAAAGCTTTTAATTTTGATGAGGTCTAGCTCATCAATTTTTCCTTCTATGGATCTTGATTGGTGTAAAAACTAAGACTAGCCCTAGATCCTGAAGATTTTATTCTTTTTCTAAGTTTTTATAGTTTTGTGTTTTACGTTTTAGCCCATGATTCATTTTGAGTTAATTTTTATATAAGGTGTCAGTTGTAGGTTGAAGTTTATTTATTTTGCCTGTGGCTGTCTAACTACTCCACCACCATTTATTGAAAAAGGCTATCCTTCCGTTACATTGCTTTCTCCCCTTTTGATTTTTTTTTTTTTTTTTTTTTTTTTTTTTTGCGGTACCGGGGATTGAACCCAGGGGTGTTTTACCTCCGAGCCACATCCCCGGCCCTAATTTTTTATACTTTATTTTGAAACCGGATCTCATGAAGTTGTGGAGGGCCTCACTAAGTAGCTGAGCCTGGCCATGAACCCAGATCCTCCGGTCTCCGCCTCCCAAGTACTGGGATTACAAGCATGCTCCACCACACCTGGCCTTTTTCCCCTTTTGAAAAAAGTCCCTTAGGCGTCTTGTTTGGGGTTAATTTGTGGCTCTGTTCTATTGATCCATGTATCCATCTCTCCTGCTGCTGCTTTGGTTTTTTTTTTTTTTTTTTTGCGGTATCGGGGATTGAACGCAGGGGCGTTCTACCTCCGCGCTACGCCCCCGGCCCTATTTTTTTATACTTTATTTTGAAACCGGGTCTCA
>PVJS01044023.1:5000-10969 GCA_004027185.1 Glis glis | reverse complement strand
GTTATATTATTATAAGTAGAAAGCCAGTATCATTTGACATATGAAAGCTACCCTAAAATATATATGTAACTGTAAAAATTTAAAAATAAATGTCTATTACTCATATATTGCTTATAGTAATATAAGATAATATAACCACTGTGGAAAAGAATTTGGCAGTATTTATTAAAAACTAAAATACACTTGCCATATGACACAATACTTTTAGGCAATTTATACCAATGTTCAGGCAAAAATATGTACAAAAAAGTTAATTGAAGCTTTATTTGGAATAGTCAAAACTGGAAAAAATCCAAACATCTTTCAGTGGGTGAAAGGTTAAACAAAACTTTAATTTATCTCTATCATGGTGCTATAGTTTGAGTGTGGTTTTTTTCCACCAAGAGTCATGTTGGAGCTTGATCTCCACTGTAGCAATCTTGAGAGGTGGTGGTACCTTCAAGAGGTGTGGCCTAGTAGGAGGTGATTAGGTCATTGTGGGCACCATTATTAGAAAGGATGTCTGTCTCACAGGAGTGGGTTAGGACTCTAGAAAACAGATTGGTTATTGAGAAAGCAGGCTTTTATACAGTGTGTTTGGTTTTCTGGGCTGACTCTTCCAATTTCACTATTATGACCTCTCTCTCTCTTTCTCTAGTGTGTGTTCCCACCATGTGATGCCAGCTAGAGGGCCCTCGCCAGATGCTAGTGACATGCTATGTGGACTTTCCAGCTGCCAGAATCATGAGGCCAAATAAATCTCCTTCTTTATAAATCACCCACTCTCTTCATAGCAACACAAAATGGACTAAGACACACAAACTGCTACTCAGCAATAAAAAAGAAAGAGCTAATGAAGTATTCAACAAATTGTAGGAATCTCTACAGAATTATATTGAGTGGCAAAAAAGTCTCAAAAAAGTGAGATTTTCTATTATTTCATTTGCACAACTTTCTAGAAGTTTTGTAATTATAAAATGGAGAACAGATCAGTGGTTGCCAGGAATTAGAGTTTGAGGGTAGTGGAGGATTGGGACTAGAAGTTTGGGGGATACAGGAGCTATAAAAAGGACACTAAAGGACATCCTATGGAGAGGGAATAGTTCTGCATCTTGATTGTGGTGGCAGGTACACGAAGCTGATAAAATTGAACAAAACTACACTCATGCCCACATGTACATGTGTAAATGAGTGTGTGTATAACAAGTAAAACCTGAATAAACTCTGGAGGTTGTACCTATGTCAATTCCATGGTGTTGATATTGTAAAACAGAAATACAAGATGCTAACATCGGGGAGACTAGGTGCATTGAACCTTCCTGGACATTTTTTTTCCACAATATCTTGTGAATTGTTAATTATTTACATTTTAACATTATTTCAAAATAAAAAGGTAAAAACCATTCCTTCATTTTGTAACCTGAAATGTCATCTTTGCCAGAAGCAGCATGCGAACCACACTGTTGTACCATGGACTCTACTACTCCTCCCTTTTCCATGTGCACATGATTAACAGTGGCTCAGTTTCTAAATCTCCCTTCAAATGCTGCTACTTCTGAAGCTTCCCTTAACTTTCTCTTTCCAGGCAGACAGCAAATGCTTCCCCTATATTCTCACTACACTTGATACAGAGTTCCATAGTAGCAGTTACATTTCATATATATTTTTTTCAGTCCTATATCCCCATTTAAATTATAAGAACCTTGGTATATCTCTATGATTTATTTTTTTCTTTAACATTATTATTATTATTATACCACCAGATTTTATTGAGTGGAATCTATTTAACCTTGGTGAGAATTCTTATAGCAGATAAAGCAATTAAGTATTAGTATAATTTTGCAAAGCACAAGTATGAGAATCATATTGGTTAAAGCTGGTTTGCTAAAAGTATAAATTCAGCATTATTAAAAATGAAAGTGTGTGTGTGTGTGTGTGTGTGTGTGTGTGTGTGTGTGTACATACTCATACACACATAAGTGCCATAGGAATGCTGTTAGGACAGCCAACTAAATAATATTATTATAAACTTTTGTTATCTTTCAAGTTATAAACTTTCTTGAATTAAAACCATTGTAGTATAACTTGGTAGGGAAAATGGTATAGGACAATTCTATTATAATTTTAGATACTAGCTTTAAAGAAAGAAACATGGAATGAATGAATCAATTTGTTTTAATCAGAGCTACTAGTCACTTTTTAAAAGGCAAGTGCATCCTCACCTATTTTGTCTAAAATTTAGCAGGTTAGATACCCCTTATCTTGACAAATGCAAAACATAAGTGAATAACTAAATGGGTGTCATATTGATCATCAAAACATTCCTTGTACTTGCTGAATTGTGAGGAAGAATTCTTGGACTTAACTATACCTAGAAACAAAGTAAAGTATTATTTAGGATTAATGATAATATCATGTATTTTTGTTTATTTTCAAAGATTATTTCACATATAAAATAAGTACATGGCTATTAAGGAAATCTGAAAAGCATATAAAAGCTGGAGAAAGAATTATTTTCCATTGGCTTACTACCTAAAGGCAATCAGTAGTTACATTTTAGACTAATGTCCCCTGTCATTTTTTCTAAACATAGCTTTTTGAAAAAATTGTCAATTTAAAAACATATGTGTATATACACACAATAGATATTTATATTTAATATAAGCATTGATCTTAGGATATCACTTAAGTTTATGTTCTTATTTTACATATTCAATGCTTGAGAAACAGTTTACATAAATAATGTCTCCATCTCCCTACCTTTCTAGAAAGGTCTTGCCTTAATTTTATAAATATTAACACTGAGACTTAAAAATGATACATAATATGCCTAAGTTCAAACTACAAGAAAGTAGCTGTCCCAGACAAATGTTGTCTGCTTACCTATCGTCCTTGTACTGAGAATAGAATGCAACATTTTTCTTTGGGAACCAGCTTGCCCATCTCAGTTCCAGTAGTTTCAATGGGGTTGACCATGCTCCCTGGCTTCTGGGTCTCCATATGGTCCAGATGTGGACACGCTGTTGCCAGATGCCATTCCATTACAATAACTGTTAGAGAGGGTCACATGGGCTGGGTGAAATCACTCCCCCACATTATCCAAAAATCTTGACTTCATTGCTTATTAATAATCTCAGTCCTAACCCTTAAAACTTGGGTTTTCATCTAGTCTTTCCAGCTCCTGATTTCAGTGTGCCTTCAAGGATTTTGGATTTGGTCCAGCCTTCCTTAAGGCCAACCCTGAAGCTGTTAATAAACACCTAATTTTAAATGAGAACTTTGAGCATCTACTTAAATCTTGACTAAAATATTTCTTCAAATAGTGTTAGTGTCTTTTTAGAAGGAAAGAGCTGAGCTGGGCGTGGTGGCGCACGCTTGTAATTCCAGTACTTGGAAGGCTGAGACCGGAGGATCCAGGTTCGCGGCCAGCCTCAGCTACTTAGTGAGGCCTTCCGCAACTTCGTGAGACCCAGTTTCAAAATAAAGGATAAAAATAGGGCCGGGGGTGTAGCTCAGAGGTAGAATGCCCCTGGGTTCAATCCCCGTACCGCAAAAAAAAAAAAAAAAAAAAAAAAGAAGGAAGGAGCTGATCAGTGTGGTCAAAGATGGCAGAACACAGAAAATGATAAGCATAGCTCAGCAAAGCACAGATCTGGTTTGCACTAGAATAGAGACCACATACACAAATATTGCAGGAAGTTGTCATCAATTTTTTTAATGAGGAAGGCATTATGTAATTAATTTCAGGAAAATTATTGAATGGTAATAAATACAAATTAACTGTATAATCAAACTCATATTGTGCTAATTTCTTAGGTTCAATCATTCTTATAAAACTTATATGGTATTTAAATAAGACTAAGTTTCAAAAACCATCCAGGATACAGTAAAAGATAAATCAGGCCCCAGTACACACTTCCTGATTATGTAACAAGATTGCAGGCAGCAATTTGCACAAAACTAGACACAGAGATATTCAGTCTGGAAAAAAAATTACTAAAGTTACAAGATTATGTGTGTGTGTGTGTGTATATATATATATATATATATATATATATATATATATATACCGTGTGTGTGTGTGTGTTTGTGTGTGTGTAAAGTACTGAGGATTGAACCCAGAGGCTTTCTGCCTCTGAGCTATACCCATAGCCCTATTTTACTTCTTGTTTTAAAACAGTGTCTCCCTAAGTTGTGGAGGGCCTCACAAGGTTGCTGAGGCAGTCCATGAACCTAGGATCCTCCTGTCTCAGCCTCCCAGCTACTGGGATTACAGGCATGCACCAGCACACCTACTTCTTTTTTTATTTATTTATTTTTTTTGGTGGTACTGGATATTGAACCCAGGAGCATTCTACCTCTGAACTACAGCCCCAGCCTCATTTTATTTTTTATTTTGAAACAGGGTCTTGCTAAATTGTGGAGGCTAGTCTTGACTCTCTCTATAGTCCTCCTGTCTCAGACTTCCAAGTACTGGGATTACAGGTGTGTGCCACCATGCCTGCCTAAGACAATATTTTTGATAATTGCATCCCAACTTTCTGGAGCTAAAGGAGAAAAAAACGAAGGGCAGAAAAAGATGGCAAACTCTTTGGGGCAGAATTTAATTGGAAATCTTTTGTATAGATAACTAACATCAATTTCTTTGCTGGATAAACCTTAACTTGCTGTGTATAAGTTCTAAAAAAACAGAAAATTGCCAGGTATGGTGGTGCACACCTGTAATCCTAGTACTTGGGAGGCTGACATGAGGATCTCAGGTTCTAGGCTAGCCTCAGCAACTTAGTGAGACTCTCAACAATGGAGTGAGACCCTGTTTCAAAATAAAATACTAAATAAATGAATAAATAAATAGGACTGGGTGCATAGCTCGGAGGTAGAATGTACCTAAATTCAATCCCCAGTACCATTAAAAAAATGGGGGGTCATCTTATACGATTTTTTTATCACTTTAGAATTTCAGTTGAAATTTATCCCAATGCCGGTTTGAATGGTTGCTTGGGGAAGGTTGTGGTACCCTGCATTTAAATGATGCAATATATTTAAATAAATGCTGGATTGCTTCTTTTTAATAGAGTGTCAAACTGTGTTTTTATGAATAAGAATATAAATTTATTAGAAATCAGGAACAACTGGAGAGCATGACAAGAAGCTGTGTACAAAAGAGAAATATAATCTCTTCCCTTCTTTTATGATCCAACTTGAACACATTAAGAAAACAGAAACAAGTGATTCTTTTATTAAAGTCCATATAGAGATTAGCTCCTTAAGCTCTGAATGTGGAAAATCTGTCTAGTCTATGTGTTGTTACATCTTCACAAAGAAGTTTCCTGATTTTTCTTGTCTTATAAATCTGATTAAAAGCTAGAAACTAACTAGACTTTTTTTTTAAGTGCCTGGATTTGAATACTTTTTTTTTTAATCCTTCAAGTATACCATGTCTTTATTTTCATTTTAGGGTAGAATCCCACAAAGAAACTTAGTCTTTTGCTGAAAGGGTTAACATTTTCTTCGGTTAAAAGTATATATTTAATATGCAAGTATATTTGATGTTCATTGACAGAGTCACAATAGGAATGAT
Organism: Glis glis; assembly: GCA_004027185.1. Classification (NCBI taxonomy): domain Eukaryota; kingdom Metazoa; phylum Chordata; class Mammalia; order Rodentia; family Gliridae; genus Glis; species Glis glis. The sequence goes on along the minus strand of PVJS01044023.1, from coordinate 5,409 downwards.
CTTGCTTTATGTACCAGTTACAAGGTTTAATATCATTATACTGCATGCAATATTAGTTTTTATTAGTCGCCATTAACAAGATGCTTTCTACTCGAATTCTCATTTACTTGTTCAGTGCAAAAATTATCTTTGTAAAAGAGAAAAACACATCTTCAAGTGTCAGCTATATTAAATTAAAGAACTGTTTACCCTTCCTAAGAAAAGCATATGTATCTAAATAGGCATCTTTTACCGTTTGCATAGTAGATTGGAAATTAGCATTTTTGTTCATTTTCCCATGTATGCACAGTGCCTGGAAGAGTAATACTCCATGCATATCAGATCAGCCAGCCTACAATTTTTGTGCAATATATTATTTGGCAATCTAAAATTTGTAATTTGCATGAAATTGCTTAATTAAAATACAGTC
>PVJS01044022.1:0-16833 GCA_004027185.1 Glis glis | reverse complement strand
GTGAAAGTCTGACATCCAGAACCTTCTCTTAAATTCAGCTGAGTAACATTTCCTATCATCTGGCCACAAATAAATCCATAAAAGGAAGATTCCAACTCTGGGAAGCTACTCCAATAACCCCATTCTCCTTTGTTTCCACATGTTGAACTTTAGTACATGGTCACACACTCATTTATAAATATTCTGTGACTAGATGTGACCTAGGATTATGAAGATAGGAGCAAATACACAGTGCACAGTAAGAGACAGTGACACTGCACCCCAAGGAAAGGAAACAGACTTTAAAAGGGAGGATGAATAAAGTAAAGGGCAAGAGAGAATATGATCCATGTCAGATCACAGATAAAAGCAATCAGGACATGGTACAATTAGGGAAAATGATATCTAGTCTTATAGACATTTTTTAAATAAAAAGCACAAATGAGTTGTTTTCTGATAAAAGTTATATTTGAAGTCAATGATATCTTTAAAGAATGACAAGCATGTCATGAGAAAGTATGGGGGGGTGAACTAAAAAGGGGGGAGAAAATATCTATACTCAGTAAAATAAAGATTCTGAGAGCAGATCGAGTCTTCAATAACATCAAGAAAAGAATTGAAGTAACAGCAGACCACAAGTTGGATACCAGTAGTTTTTTCTAGCACAATTGAAATGAGACAGGCCTCAAAAAAGACTAATCACAATAGAATTTTCATAAAGATTTGCTTTGTTAAGCAAAAATATCTGAGTCCTGAGGCCAAAGAGAGTTGCAGGAGCACTGTTTGAAAGCAGAATGGATTCACTGAGAGTGGAAGAGAAACACCTTCAGAGACAGACTCCAGAAGTGCCCTGCTTCTGTGATCCACGTGAAATGCTCTTCAAAGAACCCAGACAGTGTCAGCTCTCAGCCTGCTGCATCCCCTCCCAGTTTATTTCAAGTCAGGACAACCTGTGAGGTTCCAATGCTGGACAGAATTGGGGAAGGACTATGCCTTTGAAGTAAGAATGTGCCCTGGAATTCCCTGTCCTCCCTTCTAGAATCCTGTGCATATGCACTAAAACTCTCCTTAGATTCACAGTACAGCAGGAATGATTAATAGTCAATGATCAGTTTTCTCCACTTGGATATCATTCAACTATGAATTCCAGAATTCTATCTAATTGTGAGATGCTAAGAATAGCATTGACTACTTCTTCTTTTTATATTTCAAAAGGGAGGGAGATGCAAATTATGCCTAAAGCTTTTCTTAACTAATTGAAGGAAATCAGAATTGCAACTCTCACACAGTTAAACTTTTGAGAAGTAGGTAGGTAAACATCAACTTTTATGTCTATAATTTTGAGGAAAATGACTTTGAATCAAAATAAGGTAGATGACAATAAAGAAGGAAGAAAGGAAAGTAGCAGTCAGACTTCAGAAGGGCAGATAGGAGGACACTGTGACAGCTTAGTGGAAGGGGAGGAAGACACAGTCCACTCTGCACCTGATAGGAAAGAGCCCCCATTTCCTGTGAAAGTCTGTTCAGTTTCAAATTCAGAAATGGAGTCACATTCCCCTCCCCATCTGTGTCTCAATTCTGAGTATATGTGTGTGAAAGGAAAAGGGGCTCACCTGTGTTTCCAGTGATTCCATGCTGTGAGTGTCACAGTGAGAGCTTCAGTCTGTCTTATGATTGGGATGAGACGCTGAGCCCTGACTTATAGGTTTCTTATTCCCTAGTCCCTCTCCCACCTGACTTCCAGTTTTCAAATTAACTCTTGATCCATGACAGCATCTATATGGGGGACTGAGTGTAACTTTTAATTACCCTTTTAATTACCCTTGCCACAATTGCCTCTCAGTAAACACAATTACAAATTACATGAGAAAATCCAAAGAAACTTTTAGGAGGATTTTGGAGGAAAGCTTTTCTGTGAGTCCTTGGGGTGCATGGGGTATTACAGGCAGGGATACAGAAGGCATAGGGTCCAATGCTAAGAAATAGGAATCCAGTTGCATGGCTTTGTCTGGGTTTGGGCCAACCCACGAGCCTTTCCCAACACTTAATATCTGGGAAATTGCACAAGTCTGAAGAGGACCAGCATTAAGGGGCATGGAAGAAGGAGATGCCATGGGTATTTTTGCTTTTCCTTCCTTCAAGCAATATATTCCAAAAGGCTCATTTATGTTTTGTGTGTAGCTGAAGTTCATTAACTTTCAAGCACTAAAAATCTCCATTTCATGCATATAAAACAAAGAGGTTGCCTCCTATTTGGAGATATTATAAAAAAGTCCAATAACCCAATCGCCTTGGCTGAGGTCCCACCTCCCAATACTATTGCACTGGGAAGTAAGTTGCCAAGACGTGAATTGGGGGTGGGGGACTCATCCAAACCATAGCATGGAGAAATAAACAGGATAAGTTTATTTTGATGAGACTTTATAATAAGAAAGGGACCATCAGTGAAGTTGCTAATTTGTGATCTGTAAACCAAAGCCACAAGCAACCTCTTGGGCTCTACTGTTGCTCTGGAGATGGAGCTGATAGAATGTGGCCCATGGCAACCATCAAAAGTCATTGTTAGACTATCCAGCCTGGCCCAGGCCCCTGTACAAGAAAGACACTCTCATTTTAGGCAGAATTCCAAGGTCTCTCAAGAGCCAAGGAGAAAGCCCAGGCCTCTGGGTAAGGTTGTTGCTTGATGACACAGGTGATTGTGTATGTTTTTTAAGAGGAGAAAGACATGATATGGGGAATATGGGAGCCAGACAGAAAAAAGCCTTCATTCATTTGTATGGGTAGAAAAACACTCTGAAGAAGTTTTCACCTACCTTATGGAGAACTTTTAAAAAAATCCCTGATGTGTATCAAGAAGCATGAATGTGTATGAATGTCCACAGTAGCACAATAGCTATACCTCATGGGGGAGACAGAGGTGCAGAACTCCAGAGGCAGCCAATCAGGAGTCTAACTCCCCTAATTCCCTAGCCCTTTGCGATTTTTGTTTTTGTTTTTTTCAGACAGGGTCTCACTATTTTACTGACCTTGAGGTCTAACTTGTGATTCTCCTGCATCAACCTCCTGCGTAGCTGAAGTTAAAGGTGTGCACTTGATACTCTTCAAAGTATTACTTAAAGCAGGGCATGATGGCACATGCCTGTAGTCCTAGTACTTGGAAGATTGAGACAGAAGGAAGGCAGGTTCCAGGCCAGCTGCAGCAATTTAGCTGCCCTCAGCAATTTAGTAAGACCATCCGTATTTTGAAATAAAAAATAAAATAGAGCTGAGGGTGTAGCTTAGAGGTAAATCTACCCTGGGTTCAATCCCCCAGTACCAATAAAAAAGTATTTTTTCTATGGTTTATACATTCCAGTTCTTTATTGACAGTATTTAACAAACAGCATTTGCATATTGACCTTTTATCCTGATACCTTGCTAAACTGACATAGATCTCCTATTTTATTAAATAAAGTAGTATTTCTGTATAATGATTTCATCTTTGAATAATGGTAGCTTTGTTTCTTCCTATACCATCTGCTCATCTGGGTTTGCATATGTCAATGGAATTGCATTTATGTACATTGTTAAAAAAGAACTGGTTTCACCACCACACAGGGTCTAAGGAGGTCCCTTCCAACAGAAGAATGGGACCTCAACTAGCCCCTAGAGGGCTGGACTTTTGCTGCTGAAAAGAATTTCAGGGTTCATCAGAAGCAAGACATAAGCAAAGATTTATTAAGGATGAGTGAAGAAGAAGGGGACAGAGTAAGGGATGCAAGAATAGTGTAAAGTAGAAAATAGAATCAAGTAGAATATGAGTTTAAGTAAGGATAGGAGAAAGTAATAAAAATAAAGATACTGAGCCGGGCGTGGCGGCGCACGCTTGTAATCTCAGTACTTTGGGAGGGGGAGACCGGAGGATCTGGGTTCCTGGTCAGCCTCAGCTCTCTCTCCCTCTTTCTATTCCTCTCTCGTTCTCTCTCTCTCTCTCTCTCTCTCTCTCCACCTAGTGAGGCCGTCTGCAACTTCATGAGACCTGGTTTCAAAATAAAGTATAAAAATAGGGCCGGGGGTGTAGCGCGGAGGTAGAATGCCCCTGGGTTCAATCCCCGGTACCACACAAAAAAAAAATAAATAAAAAAAATAAAGATACTGAAAATAAAGGAAAATTCTAGTAAACAGTATAGAATATATAGTGATAAGAAATGGAAAAATACATGGCACAGGCAGACAGGTGCCCTGGGATTCAAAGAAACAAAACAAACACAGTCACTTGCATTACACACACATAAAAGAGGAAATGAAAGAAAAAGGAAAAAACACAACAAAACAAGGGGAACCTTAAGAATTGTTTACCAGAGAATGAGTAAAATTTCCTTGTTGGAGAAGAGCTAAATCCCTTTGTGACTTTGAATAGTCCTTTGTCAGGTTTTTCTTTCTTCTTGGATTGAGGTTTGTTTAGAAGAGATGTGAGTGCTATTTCAGAGCTTTGGTTGAACTTTCCTCTTCTACCTGCTGGGTTTCCTGCTTTGTTAATGAAGAAGAATGGGGTGAAGGAGTGGGGAGGGGCTGGTCCTTCTAGGTTAAGGGCTGGGGGTGTGGCCATTAGCAGAGTGCTAACCCAGTGTTCACAAAACCCTTAGGCTCAATCCTCAGAACCACAAAAAAGGGAGAGAGGAGAAAGAAAATAAGGAAGGAGGAAAGAGAGAAAAAACACAAAAAGGAAAAGAAAATAAAACTACAAACAGACAGCAGCAGCTAAACAACAACAACAAAACAGACCAAACAAACAAAAAAACCCAAACAAACAACAATAACAAAACTCTTACACTTGGCCTCTGCATCCTTGGGTCTGTGCAGATATTTTCAACCATTTAAGGTCCACTTACTACTCTAGGTTCTCAAGCAGGTTCCATGCATACCCGCTTGCTCAGAAATCTGTAAAAAAGAAGTCTGTAGTCTCAGCACTAGGGCCTCTGGCAAGACCCTGGACCAGTGTCTCCCTCTGTCTGCAGCAGGCTCTGGGCACCAGGCACCAGGTGCAGGGTCCATCCTAAAGCAAGTGCAGGGAGTACATGCTCTCCACAGAAAAGGCTGGGTCAGTCTGTGACTTCTAAGCCTCCTGTTTTCCTAAGAATTTCATGTGCAGCATGCAGCCAAAGTCTGCATGTATTCCCACCTTCTCTTTTTATGGTCTATTTTCAGTTACCCAGAGTGTGGGGCCTGCACTCACCTCCTGGTGGATTGCATACTCAGCTGGGCATGCAGTGGGTCTAGGGAGTGATGGTGTCATAGTTTTGGTCGCCTTTTTCTCTCTTGTGCTACCACAGGAGTGTGCGATTCTGTGTCTGGTGCCCTCCCTTTCTGTGGAGTAAGTCTCAGGTTGCTGGCTATGAGATTTTCTGGGGTTTCCAAAGTTCTCACTAGTTGGAAGTGCAGGCCGTTGTTCTTGTTTCACGTCTCCACTTGCTCAGGGATTTGTTGCTTCTTTTTTCTTTCTCAGCCTTCATGTTTAAAAGCATCCTAATAAATATTCTCAAGTTTCTCTTTCTTTAGTTCCCACCTCCAATGAAGGTAGTCTGGGATGTGGGATGCTGCTCAACTTGGAGTTCCTGAGATGAGGTAGAGGCAAGTTCACCTTAGGGTCTTGCTCTGTCACCATCTTCCTCCATCCTTGATATTATTCTTTGTATAGGGATTATAATAAGCATTTAACTTACCATCACATATATAATTTGAAGTATTACAAATGTAAGACAGTATACTTCCTTTTTCCATGTTCCATCCATTTACGATTGTTGTAATATATTTTACAGGTGAATGTATCTTCAACCCCACAATTCCTCTTTACTATTTATGCTTTAAGTAATCAAATATAGATTCTGTTTATTCTACACTACTTTCATTGGGAGCTCAACTTCCATCTGGTTCATTTCTTTCCGCCTCAAATTTCCTTTAATGCTTTTGGGTATTGGAGGTTTGCTGGCAGTGGTTTCTCTTACTTATTAAACTCTGCAATAGTCATTAATTTACCTTTATTTTGAAATGCACTTTCATGGAAAGAAAGTGCATATAGAAAACCATAGCAATGTGCCATTGCTATAGTTGCACCTGCAGGTGAGCCTCCAAGGTTGGGGAAAGTCCGAGCCTGTCATCTCCTGAAATCTCCTCACACCTTGGTTTTCACCCAAGGGTGAGAGTAACTTTTCAATACCAGGGGTTTTGTAGTATAACACAATCCATACAGAAACTGAGAACCTAATCTGTCCAAAAACAGGAAAGATGTATAGTCAAGTAAATACAGAGCCACCTCTGGTGTGAGCACTCATTGTCCAGCTCTTTCCATACAATCTTTGCTCAGGTGCTGTGGTGGTTTCAATATTTGTGTCCCTTTCAGAATTCATGTTAAGATTTTATCTCCAGTGCAATAGAGTTAACAGTAGTACCCATAGGAGGAGATTAGATCTTGAAGTCTCCTCCTTCATAAATTGGATTAAGAACCTTATAAAATAGACTTCAACAGCCTTTTTGCTTTTCCCTTCCACCACATGAGCACAGTTAGTGAGTTGGAGATCTATCCCTGAATCCATGAGGATACAACATGCAGCCATTTTCTTCTCCAAAACATTAGTGCTATTTGTGCTTTTTCTTATTACAAAACTACCAAATATAAAATGTGTACAGTTGAGATGTGATTGAGTTAACAATAAATACTAATGTATATATATACATATATATAACATGTGGAGTTGAAAATATATTTTCAACTTTGGAAATTAGGAGCTAAAAAGTGCTCTGCTGCCAGGTGTGGTGGCACACAACTGTAATCCCAGTACTGAGACAGGATGATCACTGGTTTGAGACCAAGTTCTGCAACTTAGTGAGACTTTCAGCAACCCATCAAGACCCAGGGTTTCAAAACAAACAAAAATTTAAAAAGTGTTGGAGAGGCTGGTCATGGTAGTGCATGCTTGTAATCCTAGTACTTGGGAGGCTGAGACAGGAGGATCACAAGTTCCTGGACAGCCTCAGCAAATAGTGAGACTCTCATCAATCTAGTGAGATCTTGCTTCAAAATAAAAATAAAATAGAGCTGGGGGTGTAGCTCAGACATAGAATGCCCCTGGGTTCAATTCCCAGTACCAAAATAGGGGGGATTTGGGATGTAGCTCAGAGGTAGACTGCCCCCAGGTTCAATCCTTAGTACTGCAGAAAAAATTTTCTGCTAAATATAATATTAAGAACATCTAGAGCATAGCACTTTAATCTTTAAATAGAATGTTTCAAATTTGGTGAAATTATCATCACATTATAGAATCTCAAACTGTGGATTATGTTAGACTACTTAAGGCCTTTCTGTCAACAAAAAGAGAGAAAATTCCCAAAGACTCATAAAAATTGCACTTCACTCCAAAATAAAAATATTTCATTTCTGCTTAGTTAACATTATTTTTACCATTTCATTTATTTTACTTATTTATTTATGGTACTGGTGATAGAACCCATGGAATTTTATCTCTGAGCTATACTCCCAGCCATTTTTATTTTTTATTTTGAAACAGGGTCTCACTAAGTTACTGAAGGTCTCACTACATTAATGAGTCTGGCCTCAAAACTCCCTCAGACTTCCATGTACTGTAATTACAAGAATGTGCCACAATGCCTCACATTTTAACTTATTTTTAACTGAAACATAAAAGCATAAAAATGTACATATTTATGGGATACCATGTTGTGTTTTTACACATATATCCAGTGGAATAAAATTAAACATAACTATCTAATTGAGCATTTATCACTATTTTATAGAGAAAAAATTCAAAATCCTTTCTTCTAGCTCTTTAACCAACTTCCTTTTGTCCCAAGATTACTCAATGGCTTCACTTATGGCTATAGCAATTACCCAGCGATAATTCTCAGATTACAGTCCTCAAGGATTTTCACAAATGGATCAATGAAAATATACTGACAATAACAAACTAAAAGTATTTTATGCAGAAGCATTATTTCAAAGTATTGTGAAGAAACCTGAGTTGCTTGCACTATGAAAAGGATGCCACTTAGATGTGGAGAGAAACATGTTATTTTTTAAGGCAGAATGTGATGATTCGCTTTGTGTTATTCTATGCTTTAAATCTACCACACTTGAATAAAATTATTGAATACTGATCCTCATATACATTTCTGATACATTGAGATTAGAGTCAAGTTCTGTTTAGAAAATTCCAAGAACAGTTTTTGTATTTTATTTTCACATTGAAAATCAGAGAATTGCAATGGTACCAGAAACAAACCCTGAGGAATACCCTATGCTGACTCTATTAGTGACATTGATGGCGTTAGAGCCAGTCACTCTCACAAGAATCATGTTTAGAAGCAGATGCACAAGCCAGCTGATTAAAAAGGTGGAGTCAACATACTTGGAGGCTCTGTGTTTTAGCTTCATTCACCTGGTGTTGCTGGGGTTGATTGTGATTGCTTGGAAGCAGCTCAGCAGGCATCTGGTTTGCATGGAAGTGCTCCTGGCCACTAGACAAAGGTAGACAACAAGTTTACATGCAACATTACTCAGGAAATATTTCAACCCAAACTCTGTTTTGTCTGAATAGTTGCTATTGAGATAATAGCCAAGGAGTTGGTTAAGTCCAATGCTTCACAATCTGATCCTGGGGCATCAAATTCTATCCAGTAAAGATAGAGCATAAATAATGAAATAAAAGTGAAGAATCACCCAGGATTCCCACTGCAGTCTGGAATAAGATGAAAATCCCCATTGGCACATTCTCAAGAATCATTCTGTTTCCATCTAAAAAAGACAAATTTTTTTCATCAATAGATCCAAAGAGTCTCCAGATTTTAGAGAAAATCAAAAGTGTGCATTACTTTTATTAAATATCTTAAATGAAATATCATCTCTTCATCTTTATAAAACTTCTCTACTGATTAAACAGCTAAGAATTTGTCATTTACATTAAATGATACTTATGTTGATCTCAGTGGTGCTTGTTACATACATTGAGTGACGTTTAGTGATAGAGGTGTTTAAATATTTTCAAATTTTAAAATTTCTGTCCATTAATCAAAATGTTTCTTTCATATAGTTAAAGCATTTTTCACATTGTGGGTACTGTTTGCCTCCTTTTTAAAAGAAAAATTATACTTATACTCCAGGACCACTACAGAATAAAGATGCAAATATATGTGTACTAAGAAGAAACTGATTACAGCATTTTTAATGATTCCTCTATAAAAATATTTTTGATAGAATGAAAGGATGGTTCCAAATCAGGATATTTAATCAGAGCACTAATCTCAGAAATTAATTTTTTGACAATGTTATTATGTAGTCTATATGATAGGAAATTAAAATAATAAAAATATAAATAGAAAGTATGATTTTTAAAAATCTGCTAATACAATGTCTGTAAGTTTAATTAACCAAATAACAATTAGAATTTATGTAAAAATTTAAAATTCTTTCTAGATATGAATAATAAGTATACAAATATTTCCCTGTAATTTCAACATCTCTATTAAACTTAAAATTTAAATTTCAAGGAACAAAAATAAGAATATTAGGGAACCTTAACAAAAGTATGTTTTAGAATAAAGAAAGGAAAAACAGGTGTGGTGGTGCATACCTGTTATTCCAGTACTTGGAAGGCTGAGACAGGAGAATCACAGGTTCAATGACAGCCTCAGTAATATAGCAAGACCCTCAACAGTCTATCAAGACCTTGTTTCAAAACAAAAACTAAAATAGGGTTGGGGATGTAGCTTTGAGTTAGAATGACCCTGGGTTCAATCCCCAATACCACAGAGAACAAAAATGTTTCAATCAATGAAGAGACATGTCTAAATGTAAAATCTCACTTTGCAAATAAACCAATGTTTTCCTAATTGTTCTCTAAATAAAATTTTAGATAATTTCTAAAGAAGACTTCTAAAAACTGCTTCTAAAATTCACACACTAGAATTGAAACATAAGAGAAATTGAAGAAAATAATTGCATTTGATCTGAAATAAATAGAAATAAGGAATGAGATGCCTGAGCTTGGCTTTCATGCATGATCTTCTGTAGTCCAACTCTGCAGCCTGATTTCCCCCTGTAGTATCTTCTTTTCCATCTCCAGTCCTAAAATATCATATGCCCCAATGTCTCCACAGCTCAGTTTATGTATCTCTACAGGGTGTTTTTTTATTTTTGAAGGAAAGGATGGCTTGAGTGAAGAGGGGCTGGGACTGGAAGAGTTATCCATATGGACTCGACCTCTGGGGGCAGGAGCCACACACAAGAAAAAATGTTTGCCACACTCCTGGAGAACTCAGAACATTTGGTGCTGTTTTGGTGAATCTCCTGCCCTTTAAATATATCATCAGCCTTTCTAGGATCCCCAAGGGACCCAGGATACTTTGAAATTTCTGATACATTCAGAATTGACCCTCCTGTATCTTCAGGCTATCCCCAGTCAATACGACTCAAGGCCTGCCCAGGAGTCTACTTCCTCCTCCATTTGTCAGGAGAGTGGGCCTTCTTCAGGGATTCTAGATAAAATGATTATAGAAGCAATGTACTGAAGTGAAATAAACCATTCTGGAGATATCCCTTTAGAAAATAGTGTTCTTCAAATAATACAAGAAATTGATGTTTAGATTACAGTATTCTGAATCGAGAATGCTGGAGAGGAAAGAGCCTAACCTGACCTCACTCATGAGTGCACGGGCCAAGTGTAGATTTATGATATCACAATGGCCAGGCCTGATGGTGCTTGCCTGTAATCTCAGTGACTCAGGGGGCTGAGACAAGTTCATTTCAACTTCAAGACCAGCCTGAGGAGTTTAGCAAGTCTCTGTCTCTAAATAAAACAAAAAGCAAAAAACCTGCTGTAGATGAAGCTCAATGGAAAATCGCTCAGGAGTTCCTTTCTTAGTATTGCAAAAAAGAGAAAAACAAACATACAAAAATATACATAAATGTATATGCATATATACTCAATATTTAAACAAGATTTGATAAAAAATTACTAATTGTAAACATAATTTCTTTTGTATTTGTTTGCTTTTGTATATATAGTGCTGGGGACTGAATGCAGAGGCACTCTACCTCTGAGCTACATTCCTAACACTTTGTTTCTATTTTTGATTTTAAAATAAGGTCTTGCTAAGTTGCTGAGGGTCTCACTAAATTGCTGAGACTTGCGTTGAAAGTGTGAGCCTTCTGTCTCAGCCTCCCTTGTAATGGAGCTATTGGTGCATAACACTGGTCCTTCCTTGTAAACTTAATTTCTAGATGGCTTTACAAATGTTGGATTAAGTTGATTGCATTAGATGAATTGATCAGTCACATGACCTGAGGCAATATAAAAGTCCTGGTTAGTCAAGGTCCCTCCCTCCCCCTTTCCTCCTGCATCTCAGAAGCTGCTTTGCTTCCTGGGCTGTTTATCCAGCACCCACCTCTTCTGAGAATCTACTGGCAGACAGGAGGAGCACTGCACATTTGCAGGTTGGTTTCCTTACCAATTTGTCCTTTGGCTTATCAGTTAGAAAAATCGTAGAGAGTAGAGATATAAAACAATGGAGTTTTAATTGCCAGGGTAAGGATTATTTTATTTTAAATAGTACCAATAATGAGAATGATAAACTAAGTCATTCTAAATATTAATTATTTTGGAAAGATTCAAATTTCAGAGGGAATATCCTCCAGCATTCTGATTTTCATGGGCAGGTAGATGAACAGATGTGGACCATGGGAATTTTATCGTGGTCATTTTGTGGGTGTGTGTTTGTGTGTATGTTATTGTGGATTGAACACAAGAATATTATGCTTGTGTGCTACACCGCCCAACCTTGTTTTCTTTTTTTTGAATCAGGGTCCTGCTAGGTTGAGAAGGGTTTCACTGAGTTGCTGAGACTAGACTCAAACCTGCATTTCTTTTATCTCAGCCTCCCAGTTGCTGGGATAAGAGATATGTGCTACGACATTGGGTTTATTCTTTGTATGCTCGTTATGCTTGCTTGTTCTACTGTAGGAAGTAACCATTGCGACCCCTGCCAAGGGAACCTACTATGGGAAACCAAACTGTATACCCCTGGCTTGTGGCTTTCCTGTATATAAGGAGGGCTCTGAGAACGTTGGGCACCACACTTGGATCTTATGCTCTGTGCAGTCCCAGCTGGCTGGTAATAAAGGCTCTCAATTAACACCTTTGGTGGTCTAATTGGTCTTGATTGGGACACTACCTCACAACATGGCCTTTAAACATGCAATCCTGACTGGGGTGTGGCTTGGAGGTAGCATGCCCCTGGCTTCAATCCCCAGTACCAATAAACAAAAATAAAAATTATACAAATAAAAAATTAATAAAAAATAAAAAATAAACTGTCTGTGGGTATATAGCAGAGGTAGAATGCCCTTGGTTAAAATACAGTCACATCCAGAGGACAGGTAAGGCCAGGCGAGTGCTCCAGGGTAGGAGAATCTGGAGAGGCCAAATGCCGCCATCAGTTGAGGGTCCAGGGGGTAGAGTTAAAAGTGAGATGTCACTCCCCCCTTAAAGGTTACAGGTGTGTGAATGATCAGTGGCCACAAACTATTTGTCTGTCTGTCTGTCCGTATATCAGTATGAGGAGTGTGTATATTGATGATTTGTCTCTGTCCTAAAGTGAATGAAATGAGAGTCAGCTCAGTCAGTCCTCTGGCTGATTTTGAGTCTGTGGTCTCACAGCCAGAGTCCTTAAGACACCAAGGAAGGCTATGAGATCTGAATGGGCAGACAGTGGTAAGACTGGTGAAAGCTGTCACTCACGGAGACATATGATCTAAGGTGGTACTGAAACATAGAAAGTAAGTCACAAGCCATGTTAGCTGGGTCACTACGGTTAAGGCTCCACTCGCCAGGTCTTTGAGTGTTAGTTGTATGTTGGTCTTTGTGTATCCATCCTAAATGTCAACTGTTTGGTGTTCTAATCCATGGTTTCTTAGTATTTAATTCTTGTTGGTTTTTGTTCTATCTCTGGGTCTGGAAGCTGCCAGTCTGAGGGATTTGAGTTTGGGAGAACGTATCTTTCCAAGTTTCACTTTCATTGCCATCTGTCTCTTTTACTTTGGCATTTTCTGTGGTTTGTCATGATGGGGGGGCAGTAGTGCAAAGATGCCCCTGGATTGTATGCTTAAAATTTGAAGGATAGGTACATTGAAGGTGCAGAATATGGGGTCTACCTTTCTCCAGGGTGGCTCCAAACCTTGTGTGAATTAGAGTGGCCTGCCTTCAATGTTGGGTGGCTGTCAGGGGTTCACTGAGCAAGGAAACATGACATCTGTATGGCTAGTTGTGACAAAAAGCCCTGGCCATCCATCTACTAAAATGTTTTTGGTTTCTTTACTCCCTGTTTCTAAATGTTTCATTTATGTGTCTGTGTGTAACATTCCTGTCCTTCACTTTCATAGATTAAAAGAGTAGTGCACTGTCATTAGAGGACTGGCAAAAGTCTGAAAACCCAAATGCTAGCCAGGAGCTCTTGTTGTTAAACATTAGTGCATTTCCCTCCATCGGGGGGGGGGGTGCTCAGGACAGGAGCTAGGCAGGACAAACCACAAAGGCCAGCCTTCCTGCTCAAGGTTGTGCCTGCAATACAGCCCTGTGTGCCCACTGGGGTCTAGGGAAGGGGATAGGACTGTGGGAATCTGAGCCATGCTGTGCAGACACAGCTGCAGCTGAGAGCATGAGACCTATGGCATCACAGGCTAAAAATCTAGTAAAGGCTCCAGAATTACTTAATTCTCTGTGGCTCTACATATGTAACTACATGAGTAGAGGAGACATCTGGATTAATCAGATAGATCTCTGGGCTAAAACCCCAGAGCAAAGTCCTGGCTGCAACTAAAATGCCACTAGTTAACTTTAAATCAGAAGAGCTATAGAAGCAGGCTCCCAATCTCCAAAACTTTAGAGCTAATTAAAAAGAGGACAGCTTGGATCACCTGGGCTCTCTAAAAACCTGAGAGAGCTATCATTGGTAAGATTCTGGCTCTGGGGATGATGGTATGACTAAAAGGAACAAACCCTGAATGAAGCGACATCAGCCCCTCTTCTCCCCTTTAGAGGAGCCTGGCACTGGGCTGCCCCAGGGAGCCCCACGAAGGGTGGTGAGGGAGGCAGAGGCCACATCCCACCCAACGCTGCCAGCCAGTGCACAGCTGCAGTTCCTCTGTGTGCATTAGAAATGGCGGCTGCAGGTGCTGATCCACGCGGCTACAGGGGTGTCATGGAAGTGGTCTGGAGGGGCTGGAGAGAGTGACTCTCAGCAAGGGCTAACAAGACCTGCTGATGGAGGGCTTGCAAGGGCCCAGTGTGAGAGAGAGAAAAAAGGGAGTACACCCGAGAAAAAGGGGGAGCGCCCCTCCCAGATGACAGTTGTGTGGACTGTTGTTTTCCTTGCTACCCACCCTACCTGGGATCCTAAAATGGTGGACAGAAGGGATAGTTTGGACAACTTTCACCAGTTATTGTTAGGAAGGATGAGGGTGGCTGCTAAACAGCCCACTAATTTGTCTAAGGTGAGTGAGGTTATACAGGATTTGCAGAAATCTCCCGTTGGGTTCCTGAAGCATCTGCTACAGAGAACAACCGAGCAATAAAAATTTTCCTTTGTCACTCCAGTCAGCCCCAGATATTAAAAAATTACAGAGGTTAAGGATTTTAAAGAGATAAATAGGTCTCAGCTGCTGGGAAATGCTCAAAAAGTGTTTAACAACAGAAACACCTTTGAGGATAAACAGAATAAGAAACTGACCAAGGGGTGATAGCAGCCATCAGGGAAGCTGACAAGGAAGGAAAAAAGAAACAAAACAGAGGTGGGAAAAGGTCATTTGAACGCAGGAGGGTTTACCAGACAATTAACATGAATTAGATTTCCCCAAGGATTTAAAAACTCCCCAACTCCATTTGATGAGGCACTAAGTGCGGACCTCCTGGAATTTAGACAAAGCTACCCCAGGAGCACATTACTCCAATATGTAGATGATCTTCTCATAGCTACAGAGACAGAGGAGGAATGCCGGGAAGACATTGAGGGACTCCTATAGACACTCCAAATCCTGGGATATCGCCTTTCTGCTAATAAGGCACAGCTTTGCAGGGCCCATGTTACCTATTTAGGATACAATCTAAAAGGGGGGAAAGGATGCTGTCCCAAAGCTGAATAGCTGCAATTATCCAAACACCCATTCCAGAAAATAAAAGGCAAGTACAAGAGTCCTTGGAAACAATGGGATATTGCTGATTTTGGATCCTGGATTTTGCTGATATTGCAAAGCCACTGTATGCCAGCCTTAAGAGAAATGGGCCCCACAAATGGCCCCAAGTAGAACAGGATGCTTTTAAGACTCTAAAAAGGCACTGGTATCAGCCCCTGCCTTGACTCTCCCTGATATCGCCAAGCTGTTTCATTTATTTGTCAGTGAAGCCTGGGAAATAGCCAATGGGGTCCTAGTGCAGACTTTGGGACCCTGGAAGAGGCTGGTGACATAATTGTCTAAGAAATTGGACTCTGTTGCTAGAGACTGGCTGGCTTGTCTATGGCCTGTAGTTGCTACTGCAGTGTTTGTAAGGGAGGCATATAAGCTGACGCTGGGCCAGGAATTGTTCCTAACTACCCCACATGCAGTAGCAGCTCTCTTTAGAGGAACACCAGAGAGATGGATGTCAAATGCCCAGGTAACACACTACCAGGCACTCTTTTTGGATCAGTCCTGTATGCAGTTCTGTTGAATGGCAGCCCTCAAGCCAGCAAACCTGTTGCCAGATGACAACCTGGAAAAACCCTTGCATGACTGTATTGAGGAAATTGATATAGTTCAGTCCACTCACCCTGACCTGACTGATGTATCACTGCTAGAAGCAGATGAAGTACTTTACACTGAGTGGAGAAGTTTTGTCCAGGATGGTACCAGGTATGTGAGAGCAACTGTGGTCACTTAAAAGGAAACAATATGGGCCCAGTCTCTCAACCAAAGAACGTCAGCCCAAAAGGCCGAGATCACAGCCCTGACCCAGGCATTTCGCTGGGGGAAGGTAAAGGCTGTCACAATATACACCGGCAACTGGTATCCTTTTGCTACCACCCATGTACACAGGGCCCTGTACCCAGAGAGGGAACTCCTCACATTGGCTGATAAAGAGATACCAAAGAGGGGACTCCCTTAAAGCCAGGGGGAACAGAGCTGCTGATAAGTCAGTACAAGTGGTAGATCTAGAACCAGTGGGGCACCTCGCTATTTTGGTTGTGATCTCTGAGCCATAGTTGCCCCAATGACCTGCCTACACCAGAGAGGAAGAGGAGTGGGCTCAAAAACAGAGTGCAAAGAAAAAAAATCAGAATGGTGGGTGTTGCCAGATGAAAGACCCATCCTTCCCACAGCCTTGGGGAGGCAAGTGGTGACTCAGCTCCATCAGAGGTGGCACCCACCAGGGAACAACAAAGCTCAGTGAACTTCTTAGACCCAGATACTACATCTCCCACCTGGACCAAATTGTAAAGGAACTCATATTCAGATGCCAAGTGTGTGCACAGACAAACCCCAAAGGGGGCAGGAAGCCCCCGGTGTGAGTTCGGGCCTGTAAAAACACTTCAGGAGGACATTGGAAACTGGACTTTACTAAAATCAGACCGACGGCGCTGGGCTGTAAGTATCCGCTGGAATTTATAGACACATTTTCTGGTTGGGTAAAAGCATTCCCTACCCGGACTGTGACTGCTTTGATAGTAGCTAAAAAGCTGATACAGGAGTTAGTCCCCAGGTTTATATTAACCCTAACATTTGGGTCCAAAATAGCCTGGCTTTCACAGCCAAAATCTCCCCAAATTTGGCAA
>PVJS01044021.1:0-16833 GCA_004027185.1 Glis glis | reverse complement strand
AAAAAAAAAAAAAAAAAGAAAAAGTAAGGACACAAGAAAGCAGGCAAACATATGTATATGTATGTGTATGTATGTATGTATATGTATGTATATATATAAATGTATATATATGTATATAAATGTATATATATGTATATATGTATATATGTATATATATACAGAGAGAGAGAGGAGAATGAATGAGAATAAAGACAGAAACAGTAGTTGGGGTTCCTACCTTTGAGGTCCTATGAAACTCAATATCTTTTCAATAAATACTCTCTTTTGTGTGGTACTCAGGGTTGAACCCAGAGGCTATGAGCTATGCCTCAGCCCTATTTTGCTTTTTATTTTGCAACAGGGTCTCACTAAGTTGCTGAGGGTCTCACTAAATTGCTGATGCTCGCCTCAAAGCTGTGATCCTCCTGTCTCAGCCTCCCAAGTACTGGGATCACAGGCACATGCCACCGTGCCAATCTAATAAATTATCTTTTGCTTAAGCTAATCTGCACTGACTCTTGTTACTAGCGTAGCAGAGGATGACACCATAGAATGAAGTAGGAAACGAGGTTTTGGCTCGTCCATCCCATCTGTTAGTCAGGAGAATCCTGCTCCTTTGATCTGTGGATGAAACCTCAGATGGGCCCCTCTGTCTTTGAGAAAAAAATAAAAACAAACAACAACAACAAAACACCTGCAGCCTCTTTTAGACCCAAAACTCAGTTCAGAAATTAAAATGATCCTGTAACCTCAGTCTAATCGTGGAAATCACCAGGCAAATCTGGACGGGGACACTCTGCAGAGTTCCTGGCACATCCTTCCAGACCCTCAGGTCATGGAGAGAAAGGAATGAAGAAACTGTCACAGACAGGATCACAGAGGAGACGGGGCGGGGGCGGGGTCTGACCACAAATGCCACGTAGCACTTGATTGAATCTGGGAAAACCGGTGAAACCCAAATCAAGCCTGGAGTTTAGCTACTAGTTACATGCAAGTGCCAGTTCCTCTGTTCTGAAAAATGTACCAAAGTCACTGACGGTGCTGACAACAGGGGGCCTCGGCGAGACCATAGGGGACACTCTGTCCTATCTTTGCAACTTCCCTATAATCTAAAAGTTCTGCACAATGAAAAGTGTATCTTAAAAAACCAAGCCCTAGCTGGGCATGGTGGTGCACATCTGCAAGTCCAGTGCTTGGGAGGCTGACACAGGAGGATCGCAGGTTGCAGGCCAGGATACCCTGTTTCAAAATAAAAAATAGAGCTGGGGGTGTAGCTTAGAGGTAAAACGCCCTTGGGTTCAATCCCCAGTGACACACACACACACACACACACACACACACACACACACAAAGACAAAAACAAACAACAACAAAGTGCTTGCACACTAGTATTCCCAATACTTGGGAGACTGAGACGGGAGGATCACAGGTTTGAGGCTAGCCTCAGCAATTTAGTGAGACCTGTTTCAACATAAAAAAGTCAAAAGGGCTGGGGGTGCAGCTCAGTGGAAGCTCCCGTCACTCCCAGCTCAGAACTGCTTCTGGCTGTGAGGGAGTGAGCAAGGGATCTTCACCAACTCTTCTACTTCTCTGCCCAGTAATATTCCTCTTCTCCCACCCCTCTCCACAGCCTGGGCCCTCTGGGTGAAGTTGGGAAGGGACGGAATAAAGGAAAGGCCTCTGACAGGGACAGACACGGTCCTGCCCGGTGCCCTCTGGGCGAGACAGATCCCCAGGCTGAAGCTCTCCGAGGCCTCCTGGAAGTTTCTAGCTGTGGGAACACAGCCATAGATACCTGGAAATGGCAATGCAGCCCCGCAGGACACACCGGGCCCTGAGCACGGGCACACACGCATGCACACAGGTCCGGCAGCACACCTCAGCATGGGAGTCAAGGTCCCCTCCTCCTATGCAGAAGCCAATAGGTAGCAACTCTCACAAGTCCTTAACTATCGCTTTCAGCAGAGACTGAAAGGAGTTACGCTGCCACCCCCCAGTTCTTTGCAGTCAAGAGCTTTGACTAAGACAGAGAAACACACAGGTCTTCCCCTTTGTGCCTGTCACTCAACAAGACCCCACGGTACCTCACAAAGGCTTCACCCCAGCATTTTTTTTTTTTTTGCGGTACCGGAGATTGAACCCAGGGGTGTTCTACCTCCGCGCTACACCCCCGGCCCTATTTTTTATACTTTATTTTGAAACTGGGTCTCATGAAGTTGTGGAGGGCCTCACTAAGTAGAGAGAGAGACAGGGAGAGAGAGAGAGAGAGAGAGAGAAAGAGAGAGAGAGAGCTGAGGCTGGCCCCGAACCCGGATCCTCCAGTCTCTGCCTCCCAAAGTACTGGGATTACAAGCGTGCGCCACCACGCCCGGCTCACCCCAGCATTTAATCCCCACCCAAAGCCGGGTGTGGTGGCGCTCCCTTATAATCCCAGTACTTGGGAGGCTGAGACAGGAGGATAGCAGGTTCATGGCCAGCCTCAGCTATTTAGTGAGGCCCTCCGCAACTTAGTGAGACCCTGTTTCAAAATAAAGAATATAAAATAGGGCTGGGGGTGGAGCTCAGAGCTAGAATGCCCCTGGGTTCGATCCCCAGTACTGCCAAAAAAAAAAATATCCTCACCCAAAGGAAATTAAATGAGTGACTGTTAAACCCTGGATCCTATTCAGTGGCCGTAACTGTTCAAGGAGAAGCCATGGACATATGAAATGACTCTGCTTCTGTTTTTCTGCCCAGGTGCATACATCATCTTTCTGTAAAGACTTATATGGTTTGAGTTTGGAATGCCCAACCCCCCCAAAAAAGAGCTCGTGTGTTGAAAGCATGTCCCCGATGCGGCAGGGCTCAGAGGTGGGGCACGGCTAGAGGAGGGAGGTCACAGGGCCATGGCCTTGGGTGATCTGCTCCTGGCTGCTCCTGTCTCTTTCTCTCCTCAGCTACGGCCGCCATGATGTGAGAGCGGTGTCCCTCCGCCATGCCACCCAGGTTTCTGCCTTGGAGCTGACCAACTATGGACTGAACCTCCCAAACTGTAAGCCCAAATGAACCTTTCCTCCTCTAAGTTGTTCTTGTCTGGTATCTTGGTCACAAAGACTGAAAAGCTGACTCAAACAAATACCATCCTTTGTGGAGTGATAATGATAGATAAAATACATTGAGCATCGTGCCAGAGTTTTTCATGGATTTTTTTTCATTTAATGCTTCTAACAATCCTTTGAGTTAGCTTTCATCCTCTCAACTTTATAGCTTTGGAGACAGAAGTGCAGAGAGTGAAGATATTTGCAGAGGCCTATAAGCTGGCAGCCAGCGTGTGAACAGAAGCCAATGCTCTTGGTCTCTACACTCTTCTACTTTTCTGAAGTTATTACCATAGTTATTTTCCTGCAAACAATGTTACCTCTCACTCTTATGGTGGGAAGAGCCACTATGACCACAGTGTTCTCCTATCAAGCACATTCTCATTTCTGAGCACAGCCCACATTCTAGAACAAGTAGTACACTATTTACCTTCCCTGTGACTCACCCTGTGCTCCCAGACACCTGGTCCCTGGACCCTGTATCCTGTACACTCAGTTACTGCCTACAATAGGCAGAAAGTGTCTAAACATGACAGTCCTTAGATCTGCAACTAGAACAGGCAGGGCCCAATGGCCAACCTTTTATATCCTTTCTTCTAGGTTTATATATCCAATTCAGTAGCCACTGGCCTCATGTAGCCATTTAAATTTAAATTTAAACTAAGCAAAATTAAGAAAGACTTGCTGGATGCAGTAGTGCATGCTTGTAATCTCAGCTACTTGGAACCTGATCTCAGATACTCAGGAGGCCGAGGTAGGAGGATTGCAAATTGGAGGCCAGTCTGGGCAACTTAGCAAGACCTTGTCTCAAAATAAAAAATAAAAAAGACTGGGGAGGTACCTCAGTGGTAGCGTGTCCCTGGGTTAAATCCCAAGTAGCCAAGGGAAAAAAAGTCAAGAAAGATTAAAATGTTGGCTCTTTGGTCAAATTAACCACATTCCAAGCCCAGGTGTGGCCAGTGGCTACCATGTTGGGCAATATGGATGTGGGAACATTTCTCTCCACTCAGGAAGTTCTTTAGTACAGCATTGAGTTCAACTATGAGTTCGAAGAGCTTAAGAGTCAGAATCAGGATTTGAACCCACATGGTCTGCCTCCAGAGCCCACATACCTGACTTCTACTCTCTTTGGGTCCCTTGTATTATGGTCATCAGTTGCAGTCCTAAACTGGGCTTCCTGGATGCAGAGCCCTCTTTTCCTTCCCCTCTCCTCCCTCCACCACAGCCCAGGAGGATTCCCACCACTCTGTCAAGAGCCCCCCCCCCATTTATCTAAAGCCCAAATTCCTTGGGTCTATAAGTAGGGGTTATCTGATCCAACAAGGTATGGCTGGGCTTTCACTGAATTTCCTTGTCTCAGCAGAATCAGAACCAGGCACTCCCAAGGCCTCCAGCACTTCAGCCAGAATTGTTTTTGTATTGATAAGAAAATTGCTCCTGGGGCTCTCAGGTGCTGCCTGTGGAAATTATCGATTATCAAGTGTTCTGACTTCCTGGTAAATTACATGTTAGTTGGGGCCAGCTCCAACTAATCTGTAGTTTCAATTTGTCCAACTTCCAAAGGATTTAAAGCAAAAGCAAGCAAGCAAAACCCAAACCTTCTACAGACAAAACAATTCTCATGCTAGGGACAGAATCATATTAAACCTACGACTTTACATCAAATAACAACTAGAGAATTGTGGAACCTTGATTTGTGTTGGGGAATTGGGTAACTTCCTTTGTTGTTTAGAATTATTATTCTTTTACAAGAGGAGAAGGCCCAGATCCTTAAATCAATGTTGAATATTAATTAACATTTTTATGATTTAAGTGATAACCAGACTTTCTATTTTCTTTTCTTTCTTTCTTTTTTTGTGGTACTAGGGATTGAACCCAGAGGCATTCTACCTCCAAGCTATGCTCCCAGCCCTATTTTATTTTTTATTTGGAAACAGGGTCTCGCTAAGTTGCTGAGAGCCTCACTGAATTTCTGAGGCTAGCTTTGAGCCTGCGATTCATCTATTTCAGCCTCCCAAGTATTGGGATTATAGGCATGCGCCACCACGCCGGGCTAGACTTTCTGCTTTCTAAGAGTGACCAGAGTGTGCTAGAGGCCCCCTCAGTTGGCATCCAGGAACTACTCCATGAGGACAAGTTTTAAGGAGTGAAGAGAGCTGGGCGTGGTGGCGCACACCTATAATCCCAGTATTTGCGAGACTGAGACAGGAGGATCACAGGTTTGAGGCCAGTGTGCTATAATTTAGCAAGACCCTGTTTCAAAATAAAAAATAAAAAGGGCTGGGGCGTAGCCCAGAGGTAGAGCGCCTCTGGGTTCAGTCCCCAGTATCACACACACACACACACACAAAAAAAAAAGAATGAAGAGAAGTTAAAGACAGACTGCGAGTGTTTCAGACTGTAATTTCACAAATCCCCTTACTCCACACACTGATTACAATGATATGTAAGCCATAGGGTCTCTTTGAGTAAAGTTAGCCTATTCTGTATCTAAAGCATGTATTTCCCTATTACTTTATTTTATTTCACTGTTTCCATTCTGAATTTATAGATTAATTTAAGATTTAGGGAAATGTGTAAGAAGGCAGCAAATGTAGCACTTTTTCACACTGTGAATGGAAATTCATTAACAGGTTACAAAATCTCGTTAATTGGTCTTTACTAGCATGGTTTTGTGTTCTGTTTTTGCTTTCCAA
Organism: Glis glis; assembly: GCA_004027185.1. NCBI lineage: Eukaryota > Metazoa > Chordata > Mammalia > Rodentia > Gliridae > Glis > Glis glis. The sequence continues at coordinate 11,081 of PVJS01044021.1, read as the reverse complement.
ATGCAAGGAAACCTAAACAAATCGAATAGGATGGAATGGAAGAGAATAAAATAATAGAATGGAATGGAAAACACAACAGAGTGTCACAAAGCAATAGTTTAACTTTTCAGCTGTGTGTGTGAGCAGGTGTGCACACGCTCATGCAATGTGCTCTGAATTAGATTTCTTAGATGGGCACAGTCAAAAAAGTTTGAAAAACACTGGCATGACTGACCTTGCTTACTGCTGCACTTCTTGTAGCAAACTCTGTAGATGTAGATCCCCTTAAAGCCCCTGCTCTGTTTTGCAAAACTGCAAAAACTAGCTTTATTTTAGAACTTCAGGGTCTTGTCAAAATACTTAGGCTGGGCTATGAGAAAGGACCTAAGAGAAAATTATTATTATTATTATTATTATTATTATTATTTTGCGGTACTGGGGATTGAACCCAAGGGCATTTTACCTCCGAGCTACACCCCCGGCACTATTTTTTATTCTTTATTTTGAAACGGGGTCTCATGAAGTTGCGGAGGGCCTCACTAAGTAGCAGAGGCTGGCCGCAAACCCAGATCCTCCAGTCTCCGCCTCCCAAGTACTGGGATTACAAGCATGCGCCACCACGCCCAGCCAAGAGAAAATTATTGAAAGAGTAGAGAGTTTTACTTGGGAGGAAACAAAGTGAAAATAAAACTGGATATCTCCCAGGGGCTGCAGTGTTACAGAGGAATTGACAACTAGACTCTAGAAAAAGCTAGAACCCAAATCTCAAATCTCCCATGACTTTTTCTGCTGGGTGATGGCATTGTGCGGAACTGGAAGGATCTCTCTGGGTAATACCAACCTGACCCATATTCCCAACCCCATGGGAGTCAGGGCTATAGGAAAACTGGAGATGAGGATAAGATAAAAAGATAAGGGAGACTTCTTTGCAAAATGGAATGATCTGTTCCCAATAACACACGATCCGGGAGGGAGCCATACCAAGCGCTGTGTGCATGTGTGTTCCTATCATGCTGAACCTCATTACGATGTATAAATACAATGCGCCAATAAAAGTATATAAAACACAAAACACACACACACACAAAAACACATGATCATTGTTCATTGAGCATTCATTGCACACATCCACACGATACAAAGAAAGTAAATAACCCTATCATCTCTATGCCCAGAAATCACTACTAACAAGATGGCACATGCTTTGAAGAATTTTACAGATATATACATTATATATGTGTATCTACACACACGTATACTTAACATGTATCAGATTATATTTAGTTCTTAACCCATATTTCATTTAATATTTTGTAGACATGTTTCACTATCAACATATAAAGATGGACTTAGCTTTTTTTTTCTTTTTGTGGTACTGGGGATTAGACTCACACGTGCTGGGCAACTTTTCCACCACTGAGCTACGTCCCCAGCCCTGGACTTACCCTTTTAATGAATGAATAGATATGCAACCCAATTTTCCCTGTGTGGATATAGCACAGTACACCAGTCAGCCCTTACTGAAGGATACTTCACTGTTCCTTCTCTAAACATTGTTGCAATGACATATCCTTGCACATTTATCTTTTTTAAATTTATTTTACCTATTAGTGCCTTCAGATAAATTCCCAGAGGGATTTAGGATGACCTGGTGAGTCAGAAGATATGCATATATAATACTCGAAATCATATTGCTGGATTGCCCTCTACAAAGACTGTAACATTTATGTTTGGTCTAGCCATTTATAAGAGGGCTTATTTTCTCACACCATTGAATACTATATTCACTTTTCAAATCTTTGCCAATCTCATATGTGAACATGGTACTACAATGCTATCTTTTTTTTTTTTTCCGGTACCGGAGATTGAACCCAGGGGCGTTCTACCTCTGCACTACACCCTTGGCCCTATTTTTTTATACTTTATTTTGAAACCGGGTCTCACAAAGTTGCAGAGGGCCTCACTAAGTAGAGAAAGAGAGAGAGAGAGAGAGGAGAGAGACAGAGAGACAGAGAGATAGACAGAGAGACAGGGAGAGAGAGAGAGCTGAGGCTGGCCGCGAACCCGGATCCTCCGGTCTCTGCCTCCCAAAGTACTGGGATTACAAGCGTGCGCCACCATGCCCGGCTCTACAATGCTACCCTAATTTGCATTTTCCTCTTTAGCATCTTTGCTGATGGGACATAGCTGCTTCGTCCATGGCTTGCATGGTCATTCCCTTGGCCTGGCTGCCTATCAGGGTGCTCACCCTTGTCTTATTGAGTGAAAAGGGTCTTTATGTAACAAGACCCTTCACCTGACGCCAGTCACACATATGGTAATTTCCCCCCCCCCCAGTTCGCAACTTGTCCTTCTAAACATTTATTTTGCACAGAAGTTTGTATTTATTTAGTGGTAAAATAAATATCTTCACTGGGCATGGTGGCACATGCCTATAATTTCCAGTACTTGGGAGGCTGAGACAGAAGGATCACAGGTTTGAGGCCAGTCTCAGCAACTTAATGAGACTCTCGGTAACTTAGCAAGACCCTGTTTCAAAATAAAAAGGGCTGGAGATGTAGCTTGGAGGTAGAATGCCCCTGAGTTCAATCCCTAGTACCAAATAAATAATAAATATCTTCCTTTGTGTGTTATCGAAGGAACAGTTTTTAGCCTGGAACAGGAACCACTATGAAGCCATCTTTGTGTGTGTGTATGTGTGGTACTGGGGATTGAACCCAGGGGCATTCTACCTCCAAGCTACACTCCAGCCCCCGCCTTTTTTATTTTGTTTTTTTTTTTTTTTTTGAAGCAGGGTCTTGCTAGGTTTCTGAGAGTCTCAGTATGTTGCTGAGGCTGGCCTGGAACCTGTAATCCTCCTGTCTCAGCTTCCCACGTACTGGGATTACAGGCATGCACCACCATACCCGGCTGAAATCATCTTTAATATCAGGCACTTGTTAGTATTTCCTCTTCCTCAGCCTCGCAAGTCATATCCTGTTCCTTTTGTAAGATCTCTGTCAGGCTTGTGTGTTATGGCAGAAAGACTTCCAAGGAGAGGGACAGGAAATGCACTTCTGAGAAGTTAGCTTAAAAAACACAAAAAAAGAAAAAAGAAGGAAGCTCCCTAAAGCATCCGCTGAGACTGGGAAGGCAGCTCCCGGCATCCTTGAAGGAGTGCCACCTGGTCTGAAGATGTCTTGGGCTTCTTGTCCTTGGAGCTCATCAGAACTTCCAAGGACGGCCAGGCCTGCACATCACAGTGATGCTTTCCACCAAATGAAGAGGGCCCTTTCTGGCCTTATCTCCCAGGATTGGGTCAGAAAGCACCCACCCTGTAAAAAGCTTTGCTTCCAGCCTAGGCCCTGCTTCTCATGCCGGATGTGGTGCTCTTTGGCTCCGGCCCACAAATGCACAATAGACTCCCTCATGGATGGTTTGGCTATTCATAGCTGCAAGGTATCCAGAACACTGTTGAGGAGCTGGCGAGGGCTGACACACTTCCTAAAACTTGGGCTAAATGCAAGACTCTGATAGTACAGCATGAGTGGGACTTTCAGGTATAATTATCCCATCTAAAATCAAATGTAATCATGTAACCAGATTTATAAACAGCAGTATAGCCAACACATGACTTGAGAGAGGTACTGACCTGAACCTCTGAGTTTTACAAATGCGGCCCTTGCCTTCTTTATAAACAATTTCTGCTGGAGAAATGCCACTGGGAAGTTTTACCTTTCCTTGGAAAATTCCAGCTACAAAAGAGATTGGTTGCTTATAAAGAACAGCAGAATCCCCCAGAGTCATAGGGACCAGGGCTACCAACCTCTGTCACCAGGGCCCCCAAAGCCACCACCTGAACACGACCCCATTGAGTCAGCACCCACCCTGCCACTGGCCTCTCCTCACTCACCTCAGGGAACTTCTTCTTCTGCACGTACTCAGTGGTGGCAGCATCAAAATACTTTGCATAGCCCTCATTGAGGCTGAAAATCTTTCCTTTCTTCTTAATCTTGACATCTTTTTCCACCAGCACAAACTCACCAAGAGCCTAGAGAGATGATAAATATCAGGAAGAAGAGAGACACAGGAAACAGAAGCCCCCAGCACACAGCCATCGGAGGAGGTGTGAAGGTGTGGGCTGCTGGAGGAGCCAGGCTGGCAGTGGCCATCCTCAGGACTGCCCTCTGGTGTCTGCATCAGTGAGGTGGAGGGAACAGCCACAGTATCGACCCCGCAGGAAGCTCTAGCAGTAGTAGAATCAGAGGTAGAATAGTCCAAGGAGAGAGGGCCCCTGGTCTCCTCCTCCACCTTCATGCCGTCTGTAGGCTACTAGACCACTTCTTTCCGAGGAGCCTGGCTGAGTTCACCCCTGGCTCTCATCCCCAGTTCAATGTCTTCAGGAAGATTCAGGCCAACAACGAGATGAAAAGGTTACAAGAACAGTGGGGGTGCAGTTGGACCATTATTATTATTTTCTCTGTGTGTGTGTGTGTGTGTGTGTGTGTGTGTGTATGTGTGTTACTGGGGATTGAACCCAGGGGCATTCTGCCTCTGAGCTACACCCCCAACCCTTTTTAATTTTGTTTGTTTGTTTGTTTTGAAACAGGGTCTTGCTAGAGAGTCTCACTGAGTTGCTGTTCTCAAACCTGCAATCCTCCTATCTCAGCTTCCCAAGTACTGGGATTACAGGCTTGCACCACCACATTTGGCTCAGTTTGACCATTAATTTGCAGTTGAGTTATTTTGTTTATCTTAATGATTCTTTCCTGGAAACCATTAAAAGTTCCTAGTATCCAACCACTTCTAACTGGAGAAAAGAGGAAATTCCTTCACATATTGTGTCCACTCAGAGTAGGGAAATGGGTGGCAAAAACTAAAGGAATCCTCAGAGTTACAAATAAAACTGTGCCCAGGCTGGATGTGGCAGTGCACGCCTGTAATTGCAGTAGTTGAGAGGCTGAGACAGAAGGATCGCAGGTTCAAGGTCAGATTCAGCAACTTAGTGAGACCCTCAGCAATTTAGCAAGATCCTGTTTTGAAAAAAAAAATTTAAAAGGGCTGGGAGTGTAGCTCAGAAGTAGAATGCCCCTGGGTCTAATCTCAAGTAACAACAATAAAACCAAAAAACACTGTGTCAAGTGCCCCCCACTCCCTCCACCCCCTCACCTACCCCCCTGCTCAATATCTTCAGGACATCCCTCAGGCAACTTGTCACCTAGCTCCAGTGATCTCAGTCCCTCTGGGACGTGATCAGCTAGAGGTAGAAAGCCTCTTAAACATGGGTATCTAAATCACTCAGAGGAAAAACAGGGCCTGGAAAACAGACCCATTTTGGTACATATTGAGGACTTTGAGAATCTCAAAAACTCCTGAGGCAGTAGCTCACAGTTGGCAACTAGATGAGAAGATGTCCAGGGAACAGAAACTTTACTCCCAGAATATAGAAACAAAGCCACTCCGACTGTGTCTAAAATAAGCTCGGTGACTGCAGGCGCAGCTAGCCACGTCTCCTCCGCCTCACATGCGTGGTGACTGTGTCCGCACTACCACTCCCACCTCATGTCAACCCTCCCGGAGCCTAGATAAAAACGACTAAGATGTCTAATGAGTTGCACCCACTTCTAGACAACATCCAATCCAGAACGCACCCTCTCTTCCTCAAGTCCTTATTTCCTTATTCGTCAAGGAAAGTCCCCCAGTGTCATAGTGTTGAACAATACGTGAGAAACAGAAATTCCAAGACCACCATCTCAGTTAAGGCGAGGCTTTAATACCGCGGGGCTACCGTCCACCAGCACAGGCTAGAACGGCAGCCCCTTGTGTAGCTTACAGCTCCCTTTTTATAGAACAAGCTGGGGGTACAGAAACAGATTTTTGCAGTTTGGGTTCGAATCAGCCAACCACAGAAAGTTTTCCCTTATTTAGAAGTAAAGTGATTAGTTTAGGGTAGGGGGTTAAACACAGAGGTGGGGGTTGGTTTTTAGGGCTCTGTCCGGGGCGGAGGTAAGGGCAGAAACTGATTTATTGGGTATTGTCCTTAGGGAAATAAAGGCAGGAACTGGTTTTTCCATCCTTGGGGAACTAGTCTTGTCCTTGGGGCAGTAAAGACAGGGAATTTAATTTTTAGGGTAGAAAACGAGGCTAAAAAAATTACTTTTTCGGGCACATTATTACAATAGCATGCCCAGCACAGCACAGCGCCCCACATTCTCTGGAATGCACCCCCCACCCGCTGCCCAACAAACTCAGCTTCTTGTTATTGTAAGTCTGCTCTTGGTAACCTTTGGCTCACAATCTTGAACGAGTTACTATGGACATCTGTTGCTTTGGAGCAGCCCGGCATCGAGTTCCGCTTACTAAAGGAGGCCGGATGGAGGGAACAGTTCAGTTAACGCTGTGTCCATATGCGAAGGTGTGACTGCCAACCACTAACGTGCACAGGGAGGGGGCGGGGGTCCAGAGGGAGTCACACCAAGTGCTGTGTGCAAATGTTTGTGCAGCTCACTATGATGTATAGTTCACTGCACCAATAAAAGTATATTTTAAAAAAAGAGAATAAGCCGGGCGTGGTGGTGCACGCTTGTAATCCCAGTACTTTGGGAGGCAGAGACCGGAGGATCCGGGTTCATGGCCAACCTCAGCTCTCTCTCTCTCTCTCCGTCTCTCTGACTCTCTCTCTCTCTCTCCCTGTCTCTCTCTCTCTCTCTCTCTCTCTCTACTAGTGAGGCCCTCCGCAACTTCATGAGACCCAGTTTCAAAATTAAGTATAAAAAATAGGGCCGGGGGTGTAGTGCAGAGGTAGAACGCCCCTGGGTTCAATCCCCCGGTACCGCAAAAAAATAAAAAATAAAAAATAAAAGTAAAAAAAGAATAAAAAGGCCTTGGGGTGTAACTCAGTGGTAGAGTACTTGCCTAGTATGTGTGATACCATGGGTTGAACCCCCAGTAACACACATACACACACACACACCCCTATCATGTGGCAGAAGATTCTTATCATGGGTCAGATATGGCTGTGGCCCCTCACCACACCTGGAAGACATCCCTTTGTTCAGATTGTGTGGTCATCAAGAACCACTGATGACTACCACGGCCGCAGGCCCGCTGCGACAGGAGGGCTCCGGATAGTCAGGCGCCAGGTTCTCGCCACTCAGAAATGGTGTCACTGGTTATTTAAACGAGTGTGTTGTCACTGGGGTTAACCCTACGCTTGAGAGTTTGGTTAACATGAGGTTAACCAATTTGGTTAACTCTCTCTGTGCCTGAACAAAATATGTGCTTTGAGAAATCAAACCCACAGCCGGACAGGCTCTGCCCGACCCACCGGGGAACCTGGCCCCTTGAGGGCTGGCTCTCCAGGGTGTTTCTACCTGTGACAGCTGCCACAGCTCCTTCAGCTTGAAGTTCACATTCCAAACAGTCCCAAAGCCGCTGACAGCAGGTCTTTGCTCAAATATCATTTACAGTAGGGTGATGGGACCCTAAGGGTTGCAGGCTAGTAATGAGAGATCAGGACTGATTATGCTATCGTTCATCTTTTTCTGACAGGTAAACAAGCAACCGTGCCTACCCCTGTCCCAGCTGGGCCGGCCTGTCCTGCCTGAGCCAGAGAGCTTGAGGCTGTGTGGCTGCCTCCAAGTTCCTGAGCTGGATCTTGAGCCGAGGGCGCCTCCACGGGGCCTTCAGAACCTCTTCAGAATGGTATGGGGATATTTCGCTGGCAAATATCAAGAGCAGTTGGGGCGCACACCTGTAATCCCAGTTACTCGGGAGGCTAACACTGGAGGATCTCAGGTTCAAGGCCAGCCTCAGCAACTTAGAGAAACCCTCAGCAACTAAGCAAGACCCTGTTTCAAGATAAAAATAGGGCTTAGTAGAATACCCCTGGGTTCAATCCCCAGTATATATTTAAAAATTTCAGCCTGGCACAGGAGTGGAGCACAGTCTGGTCCTGGCTCCTGGTGTGACCTCAGTCAGGTGACTTGCTGTCAGTACGCGCTACTCCTCTCTGCTTCCTAGGAAGCGGGGTGGGTGACGGCAGGAGGGCCCCTGGCAGGGCTGCCGCGAGCGCCCTGCACTGGCAGGTGCACGTCACTCGGAACAGGCCCCGCCCGCTGCTTCACCACACCATCTGCTCGCTCCACTCTAGACTTCCAGAAAAGGCACTTTATCGTCTGACAGTTGTATGTGAATGCCATGGAACTTCTCAGGTTTCACCTGCTTCTTTGAAAATAAGGGGACACTGAGGCACCAGCAAACCACACAGCAAGGGGTCCTGGTCGAATGGGTTTACATGTGACCAGCTCGTACTGGAGAAGTAACTGGGCTTCCATACCGTAAACTCTGCCCTGTAACTTGACTCTATTCTGGTTTTTCTGTTTTAAGTGTGTGTGTGGGGGGGTACTGGGGATTAAACCCAAGGGTGTTTGTTTTTTTTTGCCTCTGAGCTATACCCCAGCCCTTTTAATTTATTTGTTTATTTTTATTTTGGTACTGGGGATTAAACCCAGGGACATTCTACCTCCGAGCTGTACCCCTGGCCCTTTTTATTTTTTATTTTGAAACAGGGTCTCTCTAGGTTTGATGAGAGTCTCGCTAAGTTGCTGAGGCTAGTCTCAAACCTGTGATCCTCCTGTCTCAGCCTCCCAAGTACTAGGATTATAGGTGTGTGCCACCATACCCAGCTTCTTTTTTAAATTTTGAAACAGGGTATCACTGTTACTGAACACTGGCCTCAAACTTTTTTTTCTTTTGTGGTACTGGGGCTTGAACCCAAGGGCATTCCACCTCCAAGTTACATCCCGGCCCTTTTTTATTTTTTATTGTAAAACAGGGTCTCACTGTGCTGGGTGCTACTTGCCATGGGAGCTGCTGCTGTTAGAAATCTCTCGCATGAAATGACTCGGAGTTAGAAATGATTTTTAGAGAAAATTATTATTAATAATAATATTATTTTTAATATTATTATTATTATAGAAATGAGGCAGCTGGGGAGAAGTCAGAAAAGGCTTCTGCCTTCCTGTAGTCAGCATTTTTCTTTTATTGAAGGTTTAAACGAAGCATCACAAAAAATGATCAACACAGGAGCCAGCAAAGCGGTCACGGGTTAAGACACAGAAGGACAGTAAGTCTGTTCTGAGTTAAGCTTTAGGGAAGGGTAAACATTGCTGGAAAATGAAGAAGACATTAAAGTCCACACTGTGTATCAATCCCCCCCACCCCGGTCCTTGGAAGTTTGTCTGTTTGCAGACAAATTCCACTCAGCCAAGTACTGTGTACCATAGCGGATCCGATCCAAGATGGTAATCTCAGCTGTGCAGACCAAGATGGCTCCCAACATCTCTCTAAGTTGCTGAGAGCCTCGCTAAGTTGCTGAGGCTAGTTTTGAACCTGTGATCCTCCTGTCTCAGGCTCCCAGGCACTGGGATTACAGGCATGCGCCACTGTACCTGGCTTCTGTTTTGAAATTTTGCAGCCCCCTCCCTCCACACACATGCACTGACATGTCGACTCCACAGGGCCTGGAATGGCTGGTCAGTACTATATTGCTACTGCCTAGAACAGTACTTTGGGGCATAGCAGGTGCTCAATAAGCATTTGTAAACCTGAATTAAATTGAAATATTAAACTTTCCACTAAATGGATACTGGAGACTTTGAAATGGTCTTTGGTCAAGATTACTCTCATTTTCACAAGACCTGACTATATTTGGCAAAGCAGGTCACTAGTGATAGATAAAACACAGCATTTACAGGAGACATTCCACAACTTACAAAGAGTTTCCAAAATTTCTCCAGAAAAAAAAAAGTATATATATTTTTTTCAAAACAGGGTCTCAGCCGGGCCTGGTGGTGCACGCTTGTAATCCCAGTACTTTGGGAGGCGGAGACCGGAGAATCCGGGTTCGCGGCCAGCCTCAGCTCTCTCTATCTCTCTCTCTCCCTGTCTCTCTCTCTCTCTCTCTACTTAGTGAGGCCCTCCGCAACTTCGTGAGACCTGGTTTCAAAATAAAGTATAAAAAATAGGGCCGGGGGTGTAGCGCGGAGGTAGAACCCCTCTGGGTTCAATCCCCGGTACCGGAAAAAAAAAAAAAACCAGGGTCTCACTAAATTGCTCAGGCTGGCCTCCAACCTGAGATCTTCCTGTCTCAGCTTCCCAAATACTGGGATTCCAGGCGTGTGCCACCACACCAGGTCTCTGGAACGTTTTTAATGTGCACAGGCCATGAAGGCTTAGTCTTATTATTTGAACTCTCCTGTCTTTGTCCAACTATTTCCTCCCTCAACCAATACTGTGCTACCATGGCGTTCATCTACCCAGAGGGTTGCCCGTCTTTGTCTTTTTCCACTGAGCGTTTTCTCACTGTGGAAAGGATGGAGACTCGCACAGCCTGACAGGAGATTTCTACCTCTGGGAAGCTCCTCCCACGGGGAAGCACTGAATATCAGGGGAGCCCTGAAACCTGTGCTGCCTGCTGGTCACATAGGGCTATTGAAATGAACTAAAATGAAAAGGCAGGTAAAACTCCCACGTCCCAGGCACACGAGCCCCTCCTCAAGAGCTCGCAGTCGCAGGAGGCAGCGAGGTTGCAGCACCTGTCCTGGAGCACTCTGCTGGTGGTGCTGCTCTGAAAAATGGAAGATTGGTCTGGAAATGGCACTGGGATTCTTAAATCCCATAAACCAGAGGGTGAATACACTGTGGAAAATAAGCTTTTGAAAAGATAGACAAAAGGAGTGTTTTGTTTTGTTTTGTTTTGTTTTGCGGTGCCGGGGATTGAACCCAGGGGCGTTCTACCTCCGCGCTACGCCCCTGGCCCTATTTTTTATACTTTATTTTTGAAACCAGGTCTCACGAAGTTGCAGAAGGCCTCACTAATTAGAGAGAGAGAGAGAGAGAGAGAGAGAGCTGAGGCTGGCCACGAACCCGGATCCTCCGGTCTCCGCCTCCCAAAGTACTGGGATTACAAGTGTGCGCCACCACGCCCGGCTAAAAGGAGTGTTTTCGCTGTAGAGAAATGAGATGTTTGAAGAGACAATATTTAACTTGATTTAAACATTACACAGAATATCCCATGATACCCTATTAATATATATATATATATATATTTTTTTTTTTTT
>PVJS01044020.1:0-16831 GCA_004027185.1 Glis glis | reverse complement strand
GAACTAGCTTGCAATCCCACCAACAGTGTAGAAGAGACCCAGTTTCCCCACATCCTCGCCAACATTTGTTGTTGTCTGACTTCTTAATGATTGCCATTCTTATTGGGGTCAGATGAAATCTTAGAGTAGTTTTGATTTGCATCTCCCTGATTGCTAATGATGTTGAACATTTTTTCATGTATCTATTGGCCATTTGTATCTCTTCTTTCCTGAAGTGTCTATTCACTTCAGCTGCCCACTTCTTGATCGGATTATTTGTTTTCTTAGTGTAGAACCTTTTAAGTTCTTTGTATACCCTAGATATTAGACCTCTGTCAGAGGGATAGCTTGCAAATATCTTCTCCCATTCTGTAGGCTTTCTCTTTAGAAGCAAATGTGTGTGCAATGAGGTTGAACAAAAGGCAGGGACTAGATCAGAGAAGGTCAGATTTTATTCTGGATTAAGGAGCAGATTTTATTCTGAATTGAAGCCAAGACAAGGTTACTGACATTCAAGAGAAAGGTCATTTACTAGAAGATAACTTTTACTGCTCTGTGAAGAATGAGTGGTAGTGAGTGGACAGGAATGGCAGTGAAGACACCTGCGTGAAGATTATTTCAATGAAACACAAGAGAAATAAAGGTGAATTAGAATTGATGGTAGCAATAAAGATAGAAAATTTTTTAAATATTCTGGAAGGAGAACTGAGAGGATATATTTGTGAGTTGGATGGTAGATGTGTAGGAAAGTGACACATCAGGGATTATTACTGTATTTCAGGCTCAAGGAATTGAGAACATTTCCTAAAATAGAAAAGACTGTGGGTAGGAGAAAGTAGGTTCATTGAGTCAAGATTTTAGTTTTGGGTTTAGCTCCAGGAAAAGGTGGATTAAGTAGTTCTGGTCCTTTTCCACCCTCTTGAAAACAGAACAACTTGTAGAGAATATTTTTAAATCCATTTAAAGGCATTGGAGAGCTATCAGGGCCCTGAGGATTTGCAGGATCATCATCTCAGAAAAGAAGAAAGCACAAAGAATGAGTCCTTTTGCCTTTTTTTTTTTCTCTTTTGGCCTTTCTTGCAGCGCTGGGAATAGAACCCATGGTGTTTGCAATGCTAGGCACACACACTACCACTAAGCTACACTCCCTGTTCCAAGGTTTTTGCCTATTTTCAAAGTGTGAAATAAGAGGATGAATAGCTGATTAAAGACCTTTCTAGATTCATACTGCTAGGAGGACAAAAATTGTTGTGTGTTTCATGCTAAGTAAGATTCTTGATAAACATCCTGGTCTTTTAGTTGCTACCTCAATGATACCTAAGAAAAAATTGAACAGGAAGTATCTCAGACCTCATAGAGTCTGGGCCCAGATTCAAATCATATCAATCTCCAATTGGATTAAGGTAATACAAGATTGTTATCAACTTTCCATTAGCTGCCTACTAGGAAAAAACAAGAAATCCTCTCTGGAGAAAGATCAAATTCAGCTAGGAATTAACCTCTAGAAATTAACAGGCACAATTATGCAGTATTCAACAAAAAATTAATAAAATAAACAGAATGCCAAAAATAAGATGGCCAAAACAAATGACCAAAAACAAGAGAAAAATACATAATATAATACAGACTAATGGGATATCTTAAATATGAAGACATAAGACATGAAAATAAGTACGAATTAAAAGTAAGAGTAAAAAAGAAAAATTTTAGCATAGAACATAAGTATATTTAAAAACTAAATGAAAATTATTGAACTAGAAAAATACAGAAACAGATATTAAGAACTCGAAGAATTATTTTTATAACACTATAACCAACTGAAGAGAGAGTTAATGAAATGAAGCATAGATCAGCAGGAAATACATATATTGGAACTTCAAAAGACAAATTTATGTGAATACAGTAAATAATGTAAAAATCATATGGGAGATAGCAAAAGATTTTAGAATATAAGTAATTAGGGCTGGGCATGGTGGCGCACGCTTGTAATCTCAGTACTTGGGAGGCGGAGACCGGAGGATCTGGGTTCGCGGCCAGCCTCAGCTACTTAGTGAGGCCCTCCTCAACTTCATGAAACCCGGTTTCAAAATAAAGTATAAAAAAAATAGGGCCGGGGGTGTAGCTTGGAGGTAGAACGCCCCTGGGTTCAATCCCCGGTACCGCAAAAAAAAAAAAAAAAAGAATATAAGTAATTAGAATTTCAGAAGGAAAGGAAAGAGAAAATGTGACAGAAAAAAAAAACATTTTTAAAGACAATAGCTAGGGGACTTACTTTTTATTTATTTATTTTTGTGTGTGCATGTGTTTGGGGGAGGGTACTGGGGATTGAATCCAGGGACCTTTACCACTGGGCTACACCCCACTCTATTTTATTTTCTATTTTGAAACAGGGTTTCACTAAGTTGTGGAGGGCCTCACTAAGTTGCTGAGGCTGGTTACAAACCTGTGATTCTCCTGTCTCAGCCTCTCAAGTACTGGGATTACAAGCATGCATCACCATGCCCAGCTGCTAGGGGACTTTCTAAAGTGCCAAAAGTCATCAAGCCACAAAATCAAGACACACAAAACACTAACAAACAAATCCATAGACGCAAAAAAAAGGATAATTAATCAGGGCTAACAATGGAAAGTTCATTTCACATTTAAAAGTCAATCTATATAATTTAACATATTAATAGAATAAAATAGAAAATAATATAGTATTTTAATAGATGTGGAAATAAATTTTGATACAAATAGCAACAGATAATTATAAAAACCCTCAGTTAATTAGCACACCCAAAATTTAGAAAGTTAGAGCAGACTTATACATGATTAGGAAGCTTGATATCATTGTGTTAAACTGCAGACATCACATCTTTCAAATATTTAGAGAACATTTCCAAAATGAGCATATGTTGGGCTATGTAGAAAACATCATTAGTTATAAAGAACTGAAATAATACAGAGGCTATATTCTGACCAAATAAAAGATCATACCCAAAAGATAAATAAATGATCTATTTTGAAATTAAGTAGTACATCTCTAACCAACCCATGGGTCAAAGAAGCAACAATGAAAATTAAGAAATATTTTGAATAGGATTTTATGAAAATACTACATATGAAACTTATGGAACTTAACTAAAACCTTGCCAAAAAGGATACTTAAAGCTTTAAATGCATATGGTAGAACAGAAGAGTGGCTGAAAGTAATCTACGTGTTCATATTAAAAAGTTAAAAAAAGAACAGCACTGTGAACCCAAAGAAAGTAGAAAAATGAAATAAACCTAAAACTGAAAATCAACAAAATAAATACAACTATAAAGCCAAATGATGGAAAAAGTAATAAAGCAACCTCTGGAAGGACCAGTGAGGAAGAGAGGAAGACAGGGATAATGCAAATAATTACTTCCAATAATGAAAAGGGACATCACTAAAGATCCTACGGACAACCAGATAAGAGGATATAATCAACTTGGTGGCAATGCATTAAAATGGAAGGGCGTAGGGGAAGGAGGTGGGTGAAGGGAGGGAGCCTTGATCAAGGAAATACTTCAGTTGACACTGTGTACATACACAAAGTTATCAATGCCAATCTCAATATCATGTACAGGGAAGGGGAGGGAGTTGGGTGGGAGCTGGAGAGAAGCTCACCAAACATAGTGTGCATGTATGTCTCTATCACTCTTAACTTCATAATGATATATGGTTACAATGCACCAATAAAAATTTCTTAAAAGGGGTAAAATTAATATACATCCAGAAGTAAACACTTCTCAAAACCAACATAAGAAAGAATAGAAAATGTTTTTATAAATGAAGTATTGAGGTTGATAAGAAGCCAGGAGTGGTGGTGCATGCTGGTTAGCCTGGTACTTTGGAGGCTGAGACAGGAGGATTGCAGGTTTGAGGCCTGCCTCAGCATCTAGCAATATCCTCAGCAACTTAGAAAGACCCTGTTTCAAAATAAAATAGGGCTGGGGGGGGTCTAGCTCAGAGGTAGAATGCCCCTGGGCTCAACCCCTAGTATGGAAGAAAGGAAGGAAGGGGGGGAGGGAGGGAGGGAGGGAGAGAGAAAGGAAGGGAGGGAGGGAGGGAGGGACTGCAAGCAAGCATTGAGATTTATAAAAATGTACTGTAGTCTTCCTAGTCTCCTGATTACCCAGAAACAGAATCAAAGAACCTTCCATGGACTGCAAACCCTGAGAGATTCCTCCTGGATCTTCCCATTTACTTTTCAGAAACAGCTGCACAACCATGAGCAGGAAAATTCCTTGCCTCCTCCTTACTCATAGGTGAACAGACTTTAAAACCATAGCCTTTAAGACTCAGGAAAAGAATTGAATGCTAGAGTCATTACAAATTTCAATATCAAGTTCCCAGAACATTCCAGGGAATCTCATGCAATTCTCAAAGTGTGGGATGGACCTGTGTATGCCAAGAACTCAGAGTTTCCTCAGTGAATCTAACAGTGAAGTCATTAGAATGTCCCCCACAGAGAACCTCAGAGGTCAGATTACAATTATTATCTAGAAACCAATAAATGATAAATAACATCTAAACACTATAGTTACTAGAATTCCAGTCAATTTTGAGTTCTATTTACATCTCCAACATCCAGCAAAGTGTCTCCCATGTAGTAAGCCCTGATTCTTTATCAGATGAACATCACAAATCAGTGAGCAGAAATGTAAGCTAAGGAGTTTTGAAGACAGCCAATGTGGACTCAAAACTATAAATCTAAAATCAAGTTATGTTTCAACTTGTAATGTCATTACATAGTTTACTAAGTTTTGAACAAAATAAAACTAATCATATTTTCACTGCCAGGAGTAATACATCTGTTTCCCCACAAAGAGCTAACTTGTCTTGAAGTTCATGTTCTGCCAATTTATGAGATTTAGGTTAATATAGTTTCACTTAAACTGCTGAGTATACTCAACTGAGCTCAGAATTCTTTCAAATCCTATTTTTCAGACCCCAGAATACATTTTAAACTCAAGACTGTCATCATTTCTTGTTCCACCCAGACAAATGAGACAATCCTTTCCATAGTAACAACAACAACAAAAAAAAGGAATGGAAAGAAGTAAAAGAGTCCATAAAAGTTAGCCCAATTAGATAGATATGTGGGCATGAACAAAATTGGCAGTAGAGGAACTAGCATGAATTTTTATACCACATCTTTGGAGGACTTGTGCTACTTTATCATAGCTTCACCACTTGTGAACGATGTAGTCATTGCTGGTCTGCGGCATTGAATACGCTTCATAGAGCCCAAACACCATCAGAGTTTCTATATTTACCTTATATCTGCCAACAACCCATGTTCTCGCATTTTCTGTGTAAAAGAGCCCTGTGTGGGCCAGATTTAATTTAATGCAGAAATACTATATGTCACTTCCAATAAAAGCAAAAAGGAAAGAGAGATTCACACATTAATTTATCAAGGATGGCAGCTCATGCTGGTGTTTGGAGTAGTTTGAAGGTATTGTTTTGTTTACAAAGCCATCAAGTTCACCCTCAAGTTCAAAGGAAGGTGTATGAAACTGATTAGAATGGCCTCCTAGATCTGTTTTCCAAATAGGAAACATATGCCTCTGTGGACTTGTAGTCCCAGCTACAAGTGAATTTGAAAATGGCATAACTCAAGAAGGAGAACGTAATGTGTAGTCTTCCTTTGCATATTACTGCTCTAAAGTAAGTCCCAAACAAATTGCTGGTGGCCAAGGTAAAATGCACACCAACTTTTACCCAAGATGCATGCCAAGGGGAGCCTTAGACACCTTTGTATTCAATCACCTGTAAATTCCTCTAGGTGCAGATACTAATGCCTAAAAGGATTATGTGATTCGACCCAAAACCACACAGCAAATCCATGGCCAATTTGGAACCCTAATGATGGTCTCTAGATTCGTGACTCGGCACTCAATATTACATCATGCTGGACATCAGAATACATTTTAATAACTTCATTTAGTGAAGACATTAGGGAAAAATAAACTATCATACTCAATGGTAACAAGGCTGAAAGGGTATAGAGATAAGTCATTTTCCATTTAATGCAGAGGAAATCCTTATTATATGTGAGTCAAATTAATATTGTTCTATGATTCATATATGACTTCAGGTACAAGTAAGATGGATTAGTTCTTGATTCTCCCTAGATCACTTTCATTCTTTTCCATGTAAATATGTGGGAAGTAATATTCAAAATTAACTGAATTCTTTCATTCTGGCTAAATGCAGGAATGTTATCTAAGTGTGCAATATAAAAATTAAAAAACTAACTTCATGATAAAATAGCTTACCGTGGGCTGTTTTCTGTATGCAATTGATGTGCACACACACACACACACACACACACACACACACACACAAAATGCCATGTTTTTACACAAAATGTGATTTTTTTGTTTCTGGTACAGGGGATTGAACCCAGGGGCATTCTACCTCTGAGCTACATTTCCACCTCTATTTTTTTTTTTATTTTGAAACAGGGTTTTGCTAGGTTGCTGAGAGTCTCACTACTGGTGGAGGCTGTATTCAAACCTGCAATCCTCCTGTCTCATCCTCCCACATACTGGGATTACAGGCTTGAGCCATCACACCCAGCTGTGTTTTTTTTTTAAATAAAAAACAATGATTTGGAGCATTAAATGCTTCAATATTGAATGGAAGGGTGTAATTTTAAGCATCAGAAAATTGTCTATTGTTGATTGCCTTTCTTTTTTTAAAGGTCTTTTTTGGCCCATGTCTATTTTACAGGAGCAGCTTCAGGGATATGAATCTCTTTCTAGATCTCTATGACATTATGGTTTACTAATAAATACCCTAAGACTTTTTCATTGCATCATTACAGATAAAAAAAGATTGGGGGCAAAGTAGACATCTAAAATAAAGCTTTGTTACTAGAAAACAGACAGTCTCCATCCTCATTCTGAGTAATGTCTGCCTCTATTCAGTTCGACAGCTCACAAAGAAAGTAATAGACAAAGACATGCCAGATGAAAAACATCACACTCTACTAAAACTATACCTACTTAAGTAACCCAAAAGCTATGCATCTGGAACTTTACTTCTGAAAATGCTGGAAAGTGAGGTACTACTTTATTTCACTGCCTTTGCTTTTCCCCACTCAAAAGTTGCATAGAAATCCCTTTATTTAATAAAGATTTTATGTTCACCAAAAGCTGTTCGGCTTTGCCCATGGAGACACGTTGGGCTTTCCCCAGTGAAGATCCTGTAGAGATTAATGTTGACTCAAAAGCCAACTTTCCTTGGCACTCTCCCTCCTGGACTCGGTCTTTGTCTTTGCCAGTACCCCCCTGGCCCACAGCGATGATATCACTCTGAGTCACACAGGCCGTACACACATGGCTCAGACAAAATAATGATGCTGCTGATGACAACACCACTGTTAATAACATGAAGCATTACCTGGCTCTGTATTTTAATAATTAAAATTTATCTGGTTCTTACCAAACACAGACCATCTAACATTAGACCACATGAGCTTTTGCTTTCTTTTCCCTAGCTCTATCTTTAGTGTACATTCTCGGCTGAAAAAGGAAGAGAAACCTTTTGGACATCTTGTAACCTTTGACTGACCTCTTCTAACTAAATGAACATGTATAGGACAAACACAGCTCATGTTTGACACCATTTCACCTTGGGGCATGGAGACATATCTGAATGACAAGCGATAAACAAATTCTAGCTGCACAAGCCTTCTGTTAAGGATGTGCTCAATGTATGTTTAATTTTGCCTGATAATTATATAGCTGCAATGCTTTGTTGAGAAGTTTCAAAGGAGTAACTGTGCTCTTTAGATTTTATGTCTACCTTATTTGTATATCCATCTATTTCCAAACTGGAAATTATATGGATATTTTCCAAAACTTCATACCAGCGAATACATGTAGATACATGGAGTATTATATCCAACGTTCGCCAAAGATTTAATGTAAGATTATTGCATTTAATAAGTGCAAATACAAGAAATTTATATTAAGCCAATGTTTGAACAGAGGTATCAACTGGAAGCTTGGTAGAAAAGCAAAACATTACAGTGAACTCTACAGACAACCTCAAGGCCTAGGCCAATGGTCATGCCGACTAAGCTAAGACTAAGTCAGCTGAGTGTTTCAGAGGTTTCAGCTAACACAGGGCAAGGCACAGGCTCAATCCCTTTGAGAGTCAATAGGTGCTTTGTAGACAAAGGTCTGTTGCTTGGTCTTCAATCATGGCCCTCTCCACTGGAAAGAGAGAAATGCTATTCTATCAAGTATAATTGCAAATCAATAGGTATTATATACAATTGATAAACTAAAAAATTAGAATGCACATGTAATTTAAGTGTACAGAACTTAAAAGACAGAAGCAGTTTTAAAAAGTTGAAATGCAATGTGATTAAGGAGTAAACAGGTATTTCTTTAATTTTAAAAACATTTTCATTCTGTGTACATGGATCACCTCTAATAAAATATAATTTATAAAAGTATATCATGTATTAAAAATGCACATGCCTGTTATTGCTGGTTAAATGAAAGAATTGGGACAGTATAAAGCATTTAATATAACATTTCCTCAGCATAATTAGATGAGAGAAAGTTTTCTTTTTTTCAGGCCTTCAGTAAACAATTAAAAAGCCATGTATGGGCTAGATATTAGAGTATTCAGATGAGTCCCTCTACCTAAAGACCTCATAATTGAGTAGGAAGTGAAAGATGTGTAAATAGCTTACTATAATACAAAAAATAAAGTTTTATAATAGATATTTATTAGTAAGTATAAATATAGAGAGCCATGCGTGGTGGTGCATGCCTGTAATCTCAGGACTTGGGAGGCAGAGACAGGAAGATTGCAGGTTCACAGTCAGCCTCAGCAGCTTAGTGAGGCCCTCTGCAACTTCGTCAGACTCTGTTTCAAAATAAAATAGGGGGTGTAGCTCGGAGGTAGAATGCCCCCGAGTTCAATCCCCAGCACCACACACACACACACACACACGCACACACATACACGTACACACATACACGTACACACACACACACACACATACACTAAATACACACATACATACATACATACATACATACATAGAAAGAAAAGATCCATTAACATTCACTGGGAAAACCAAGACAAGCTTCATGGATAAAATAATCTGAGATCAGCCTTTCATAAGAATAACAATAATATCTAATATGTTATCATGTTTCCTATGTGATGGGGGCTAGAGAGTTTAGAGAGGAGGGGAAGGTATTTCAAATTGGGGGAATAATCGTAAGCAGTGTGAGAATGCGTGCAAGTTCGTAACACTGTGTGCTTGGGTGGGATGGGAGAAGAGGCAAATATGTTAGAAGGAAATCAATGGGGTTTAACATGCCATGCAAGGACACTTACTCTTTTATTCTTAATGGTTTTTAGAGAAAAGAGGAAATGACACTGGCTAGCCATGGTGACTTTCTGAAGAAAGGGTTAAAGAGTGAGAGCGCAAGATATCAATTGGAAGTTGCTTCACTTGAACAGAGAACACAAGGACATGAACCAGGACATTGGCAGTGGATAGGGAAGGGAAGGGAAGGAATACAGTAATTGGCAGTGTGTGGTAGTGGAAAAATCAATTAAATTTAGCAGCCAATTAAATGTGGGAGGTAAAAATAATAAGGGATCAAATACAAGAGGTTTTTGGTTTGGACAGTTGAATTAATATCGATGTCAGTAACTGGGAGAGAAAATATAGAAAGAGAAGTGGGACCATGGAGGGAGTGTAATTAATTCCATTTGGGACATCTGGGCTTCAGCTACTATCAAAACAAGCAATGTGAAGGCTGCCATTGACAAGTGGCAAATATTCCTGTTTACATAGAACAAAAACTTGAATCATTTCTATTATGTGTAAAGTATTGGAAAAGGCTCTATGTGAGAGTCAAAGCAGCTTATAGTCTCTGACCATAGAAGCTTGGTTATATAAGTAAAATTATAACATAAATGCATGCAAATATAGCTAACAACCATCCAGATACAATTTTATGGGTGAGATAGAAGAGAAACTAGCCCTGCAAAGACAGGTAGGGTGGAGCAAAGTGGGGAAGGGTGAGGGGCTCCCGTGAAAGGCATGGAAGGGTTGCTGAGCTAGGTGCTTCAGTGAGACCAGGAATAGATGGACTGGAGGAAACATGTAGAAATGGAGAGGATGCATAGGATGGTATGCATAAAAATGGAGGATATGCATAGGATGGTAACTTGAGTTAACTTTTGAACAGTTTGAATGTCAAGGAAAGCTGTTTGGATTTGATTGAGGCAGTGCTATAGTTGGGATCTAGAATGTTCCCCAATGGCCTGTGCATTAGAGGCATAGTCCTCAGCTTGGTGCTATTGGGCAGCTGTGGGACCTATATGAAGTGGAGCATGGTGGGAAGTCATCAGGGGCATGCTTTCACAGGGAGGGTGGGATCCGGGCCTCTTCCTCTTCCTATCTTTTACTCTTTTGTTAGTCAGGAGGTGAGAAATTTGGCTCCACCACACACTCTCCCATGTCATGCTGACTCACCACGCAGCCAAAAGCAACAGAGCCAACCAATCATGGACTGGGACCTCCAAAACTGTGAGCCCAAATCAACCTTTTTTCTTTATAAGTTTATCATTTCAAGTGTTTGTTACAGCAATGGAAAGCTGACTAACACAGGCAACAGAAGTCACCTCTGGAAGATTTCCTGACAAGTGAGTAAAATGAACACAGTGTGGCTGACCTGCCCTTTTGAAATATGCTTGCATTGCATATTTGCCCCTCTGCATTCTTTACACAAATCTTTAATGAGTAGCTATTAAGTAGAAGGTGCTAAAGACAAATACAAAATAAGCTGAGAGTTCAATATCCTCTTCCAGGACTCAACATTCAAACAAGATACAACATGGGGTCATGGAATTAGACCTGAGTTTGGAATAACAGAAGTTGTCTTTCCATTCTATCTTTATCATTTAATAACTGTTAGTTCCAAATGTCTTTCCTGTTACCTTATTTTTTTGTTTTTATGTTATGCAGTCTTAATAATTGTTTTCTTTTTCTATTGCCTTTGCCTTTCTCCTCTGTCTCTATCTCCTCTGCTTATATATCACAAAGTTGTAATTCTTATTGTTTAACAAAATTGGATTATATTGATATCTCTGTATATCTTGTTTTATTCCACAGGAAAAAAAATTATTGAAAACTCTCTGAGTGTACAACTAGTTCACATTTTAAATATTTCTCCTAATATTGAATATATTTATTCAACAATTTCATCATGCCTTCATCTGTCTTAGAATTTTTGCCTTTATGTCTAAGCCTTATTAAACATCTTTGCCCATATATCTTTATTTACTCACTCTACTATCTATGAAAAAGATCATCAGAGTTAGAAATGCTAGGTTTTCTAATTCTTTTTTAATGAAAATTCTATCAATTTGCTTTCCAAAATGCCTGAAAGAATTTATAGGACCATAGGAGAGTAGTGGTCCTCAAAGTTTTGCATGTATCATAATCACCTGGCAAGTTTGTTAAAACAGTTTTCTAGACCTTGCCTCTAGAGATTATTTGACTACCTATATTCAGTGATGTTATTATTTGTAATTATTGGCAGTGTAAGAAGTATACAGTAATGTTTTATTGTGATTTCATTAGAATCATATTGACTACTACCTGTGGGTATTTCAAGCATTTGTTGGATATTTGAATTCACTTTTCTATGTGTTATTTTTGTATACTTTGTCTACTTTAAAAAAAATTGTTTTCATGAAATGATCTCTCATAGAGTATGAGCTATTTCCTTAGGTTCCTCATGTGTGCAAACACTTGGCGGGGTTTAATTGTTTCTCTCTTCTCCTGTTAGTACAAATATTGACTACTTCACTTTGAATTTGAAATTCACTATTATTTAAATATTACAGTATTTTGCCTTACCCCACTAAAAGAAAACAGTAAGCCAGGACCTATCTGTTTGATTCTAGATCTGACTCGTCTAGCTCTTTGATTTTGGGTTAAAAATAAAGGATGTAGTTAGTCATTTTCCACTTATCAGATGCTGTTAAAATACTTGTGATAGGAGAAAACACGTTATTGGTTCCCAAGTGATTTTGAAAGAAATCCTTCCATAGGGATTCACAATTCAAACTGCTCCTATCACAGAGTGACTGCTATTGATTATGGTGTCCTATGAGCTCTTTGACAAACAGGACATTTTTTCATATATCTATCCAGTCATTATAGCATCTACAACATAGTACATGGGCATAGTACATGCTCAACTAGTGAATGTATGTTGCATTATCAATTTATGTCAAGTCTGTGTTTATAAAATGGGGTTTACTGCATTTGCATTTTAGAATTGGACAGCCTTTCCTTAGTAACACACCATGCATGAAAGATGGTTAGTCGGCTCTCCAATCTAAAGGGAATTTCCCCCAAATCCTCATTTAAAGCCAAGAGCATGCTGGGGGGAAAATTCAAGACAGGGAGTCTGGGATCTCTAACTTTGAAACTTTGAAAATGATTCAGATGGTGTTTTGTCTTCGGGGAAAAACAGAAACAGAGTTGGAGGCTTAAGCTGCCTCAGTCAAAATTCCCACCCCCAGGGTTGACTATCATTGAATAATGGCTCCATATTATGACTCAAGTTCAGAAGCTGCCAGTAGTTTGTGGCACAAATATCTAGTCACTGAGAGCAGAGCTCCCCAAACATCTGGGGACTTGTGGTTTAATTCAACACGTACTTGTCTATATCGCTCTAAAATCACTTTATTTTGAAGTAACTGGTGAGCATTATGAATATGATACCAGTATAGGAGTGTCCATTTTGTTTGCTTTGCTTGTGACTTTCTCTGTTTATAGTCTGGGAATCAATTTAAGACCATCTGGGCCACAGTTTACAAGAGTAAATGCTAGTAGAAAAGTTGTAGTCAATTGCATAGATGGCCAAAATACTCTGCAACTACTCCCTTTGAGAGATGGAGTCTGTTTCCCCACTCTTTGAGTATGAGTTGGTCTCTGCCACAAAATACAACAGAAGTGATGTTGAACAGGTGCCAAGCCTGGAGCTGAAGAGTCTGTAGAGCTTCTGCTCCTGTGCCCTTGAAACCCAGGCTGCCATGTAAAGATGACCAAGATAACTTGCTGGATAATGAGTTCACCCAGAAATATGTACTGTCCCAGGTGACAGACAACCAGTCCCAGAAACAGAGCCACCTTTCTAAATGACAGTTGACCACAGATAAGCAAGTAAGCCCAGGCAAGACCAATAAATTTGTCCAACTAGACTCATCAAACTATTGGCCCTAGAATATTGAGCTAAGCAAATAGCTGTGCTTTAGCTATTAAACCTAAGCTTAAGCCACTTAAGCAAAAGCCATTACATCTTGGTCTCATTTGTTATATGGCAAAAGCTAACTGAAACACAAGTACATACATACATACATAAAAACGGTAATAAGGAATAGTGAGGACTGTGATGAACTGAGAAATGCATGCCTATCTAAAAGAACTCAAATACAGATTAAAAAAGAAAGACTACGTGCCATAGGGAAGACTTCTGGAAGCTGCCTGCCCGCCAAGAGTGTCTGCCTTCTGAACTAGCCAATTCCCTTGTTCTTACAAGTGAGGAAACTGGCCCAGAAAATGACTTACTTGAATTGCTATGCTAGTTTATGCCAGAACAAAAATAGAACCCAGATCTTCTGATACCCTATGTAGGAGTTTTTCTTCAAGAGTCTGGCTTTTTTTCTACCTGAAACAGGCATAGTTTGAAGATTTAAAAAAAAAAGGCAACATAGAACCAAGATTGTCCAACTTTTTATCATGAAGTCTTTAAGAATTCTTTTTGAGAAATTGTTTCAATGAGAAAGAATGAATTCTGTGATTTAATTTTGAGGAAAAGTATTCTTAGAAATGTTATTTTGAACTTTTTCTCTGTCCAATGCACACACTATTCTTGCTCATTAATTATATGTTTTATATGTTCTGGAACCTAAAGAGAATAGCAGACTTCTCAAAGTCTCAAAATGGAGGGAAATGGTCCTATTTCATAATTCTCTGAGAAACTAACTCCTGTTGGGTTATGTAAGAGGATAATAAAACCCATATTGTGGGTCCTCTAAACACAGAATGCCACCTTTGGCAGATGTGCAAATCACTACCTTTAAAATGGACATCACTGGTGATATACATCATTTTGCAAAGGATAAACAGATGTTTTGACAGGTAGCAGGCATTCAACTACAAAAATAAAAAAGCAGGAAGTTAGAGAGTCAATTTTTGTTCAGTTCTGTTTCTGTGATGTTAACATAAACCAAATGATTTCTCACCCCCTGTGTTTATTTGGCATCTCTGTGTGGAAGTTTACCCTTTTGCCCATGATGAAAGCCTTTCTTGAACAAAGCCACCAAATAGGGGTTAGTCGATGAATGGGTTTAATTTAAGCTGTCCCTTTTCCCATCTGGATTTTGCCCATCCTGACAAGGTGATATTGTTATGCTCAATGCAACCCGAATCAAAAAATTAAAATGAAATTTTAAAAATCAACGTGGTGTTGGCATCCTTCTGTGTGTTTAGCATTTGTGCATTGCAAAGACATCGCCTTTTGGAATGTGAATGTAAGCAAGCACACCTATGTTTACGCTGGAGACATGGGAAGAGCAGGGAAGGAAAATGGGGTGGCAGGCATGAAGCAGAGAAAAAGAGCACAACCCAATTCCCATTACTTAATAGAACGCATTGTGAGGCCAGCGCCTCGTGGGAGCCAATCACCAGCTGACAAAATTAGATTCTGAATCATGCTTTGTAATTCTTTCTAGTGCCAGCCAGAGATGAGAGCCTTCCCTGGGAACTAGTTCCTCCCAGGACCTGCCCCCCACCCAGCAATCCTTATCAGCTCCTAACCAGCTGCCAACTCTTAAGGTTGCTGGACAGAGCATTTAATTCTCAAGGTTGTGCATTAATATTCAAATTCCTTCTTATCCATAGACTGTGACTTAAGCACGAACCTTTTTTTTCCATCTCCACCCTCTTTCCTGCATGAATTTCCTTCCATAGATTTTACCCAGAAATCTTTGAATTGAATGGACTTTGCAAAGAGAACCATTTACAGAACTTGTCCTAAATCAGTTCTTCTGCAACACAGGCATATTCCCAGATAAGTGCTCCTTATTTCTAATTACAAAATTGGATCTTACTAAATATCTTTTAAAACACATTCCCACCCTCACATTCTCTTTTCCCTTCTAACTGGTGTCTGAAATTGTTGGCAAGTAAATTGGAATTAGTTACAGTGGAAAACGGAGTTATCAGAATGCAGCCAGAGATCTCATATTGCTTAGGATGGCCCTCGTTTTCACATGAATGCCGTGGAGAGTGCAAAAGATTAGGGGGTTTACCAGGCAAATGTCTCAAGAGGTCTCTACAACAGAAACATACCTGCATGCTTATTTGTAACCACACAGCTAAAAAATGTGCATTGTGAGAGGTATGAAGGCAATATGTGCTTTTGCATGACGGAAAACATTTTGGTCTCAACAATTGACTAATTTAATAAAGCATGATGGGGTTTGGGTTTGGTCTAATGAATAGTAGCATTCCTTAGCTGCTTAATGTATTTTACTTTGCATTTGTGGGATAAGTCATAGCCCAACTAAGGTTCTCTTCACTGAATTGAATAAATACTTATCAGTAGTGAAAAAAGGATACATATATACAGGAAAGATACCTTATCTCACAGATATTTTATTATTAGGAGTCAGGTGGATTTTTTTCTAAATTCCAGGTCATCCACTAGTTTTATGATTTTGAGAATACTGTTTAAACATTCTATGATTCAGTTTCCTGATCTGTAAAACAACCGATATTGTTAGACTTAAAGAAACCAATACATGTACAACAGCCTCACCGTAGTGTCCTGAATGCAGTAACAAGCCTTGTATTAAATTCTAATATGAAAGATAAATTTGTCTTTCAGAAAACTAACAATTTAACGCCAGATGCTGGAGCTCAGAGCCAGGTTTTAGAAACATTATGAAGAAAATGGGATGAATTTTCTATTTATTCATGTATCCATCTACAGGGGCCCTGTACATATACACTTTTCCTTGTTTGAGAGAAATAAGCCAGATGACTCGGCCCTCAGGGTTATGGGAACTGACCTAAACATGGCCTACTGCAGAGACAAGTTCATTCTCAATTTCCTTTCGATCAAAACTCACCCATTGTGTGTACTAGAGACTCAAGGCTCCAATTCCTTTCAAGTTAATATGATAAACCAAATAATGATGGTGTCTAAGATCAATGATTCTATATTATCCCTCAAGAGTAATAAATGTCATCTTTAATGTTTGCCAGGAAGTTATGCCTCAATTCTACATACAGAGTGATGATCTGTAACTTACGCACCTGCATGACCTCTTACCATAAGGGAAGGACTGATGCTCCTGAAACCACACTGGGGGGAGACATCTATTCATCCATTCCATTTGTATAGTGCGGAAGTAATATCTCATTTTTAAAAATAGAAGCTAACATACAAACCTAATGGCTTAAAACCAGAATGAACAAAATTATCTCACTTTTCTTAAGCTTAATCCTTACCTAACTTGGTGAGGAATGACAATAAAAAAAAAGAAATCCCCCTTTAACTCTTTTTTTTTTAATTTATTTTTATTTTTTTTTCATGTTTTTATTGGTGCATTGTAGTCTCACATCACATTGAGTATCAGTTTGGTGTTAACATACATGCACACAGCTCTTGGTGTCCCTCCCCCCCACCTCCCCCCCGCCTCCCCCCCACATGTAGCACTGAGAATGATGTTGGCATAATCTCATATATACACCTTGTTTATGACAGTAAT